>JAEIIU010044484.1:8172-22814 GCA_018874675.1 Drosophila baimaii
TCTATTGTCAAAGTTTATTTTGCTTCGTGTGTTTTTCCTCGGTTTTACTTACTTTTCAAATGAGTTTTCGCGCTTAAGTTTAAATGCGACAAGGAAAGTGTGTTTTGGAGAAGCTGCAGGATACAGACATATATACATATACATATATATATGTACATATGTACATATGTACATATACAACTGTGCAAACTTATTTGCTAATAGTAGTTTAATTTGGATTTAATTTTGTTATGAAGAAATAAAAAAATTTCAAGGAAAACAAAAATCTATAACTCACAGTTCTTGTTTCCTTTCCTTAAGCGTCCTTGCAAAACTTAATTTTCCAATTCCTTCGCCTTCCTTAGTTTCAGTTTCTGTCAGCGTTATTTGTATATTTCTCACACTTTCGTCTTGAGCCAAACTTTGTTTTTATTGTTCCCTTAACTCTCATCATATTAAATAATTTTTACTTTCCCTCGCCGGCATGAAGGCCATGCCAGCAGGAAGAAAAAATTGAAATAAAAAGAAAACACTTAGCTGCCATTCATGTTTGTTCATGTTGAGCGTAAGCAAAAGTTTTTCACACAATTAAGTTGAGGAAGGAAAATGCTGCGGCAGACCCGAAATTGAAAGAAGTCCTCGCCAGGACCTCAAAATGCTGCTGCAGCAGCTGCTGCTCCTGACGTTAGCTTTTCCACAGCCACAGCAGCAGAAGGAAGGAAAAATAACAAAATTTAAATTAAATAAAACTCATCCGACAAAAATGGATGTATTTCATAAATTTTTGGACAAGTTTTCATTGAAGTTTCCAAAGATATGGCCTTGACTTGGTAGAAACATACACAAAATGCTAATCTTTGGGTTATTTATATTATTTAGTTTTATATGATATTTATATGGTTTTATTTTATATAAATTAGACATTTATATTTGTATAATATAGTACATTAACCATTTAATTTAATTTCTTCTACATTTTATTTATATTAAATACATAAAACAACCCATTTTCACTGCCCATTTGGGAAACCAAAATAAAACATTTTCCAAGAAGTCCCAAAACAACACAGCTAACTACAATCAAATGGAGTTTCAAGTACGCTTACCACTTGACCAAAACTCAAACTTGCCCCGATGGTTAACAATTTCCATTCTCCATTTAACGAGCGGAATCAGAGTGGAAATAATTTCTCATTTAATTTCATTTTAAATGCACTCAAAGCGATAAGGATGAGGAGAGTCGACCTTCCTTTGCCCACTCGAGTGTTTTGTTCTGCTATCGCCGACATCAAATCATCGAAGAAGTACAAAATGGTAACCGAAATACAGGTACAGACAGAGACCCGTGTAGAAACCAAAAATGACTTGGCCAAAATACCATTGTTGGCTGTGGCTGTGGCCCAGCCTGTTTACATTGATTGCTGGCCGCAGATACAAAAGGCGAGAACGAACGAGTTTCAGTACTAAATACTGCTTATATATGTATATATATATACGAACTTGTTGTTTTGAATCCTGTTTGTTCAACTCCGGGATCCTACCTGAAACGGACCCCGACGAGTGGTCCATTGTGTCAGGTCGGGCATCAAATTTAATCCAATTAGTTAGACAATGCCCGCGGGGTTTCGGGGTTTTTGGGTTCCCGGGATCTGAGGTCTCGTGCGGATCGAATTTGTTGTATACGCCCACGACGCCCAAGTCCTCCTCTAATCTCATCCACCATTTGTTGCTGCACTTAATTAGGAGCAGGGGTTCAGCAACTGAAAAGCCAACTGCCAGCACTTGTATTTGATTTTGAGACCCATAGAGCTCCTGTCCCGAAATGAAGCCATTTCAATGGGCCTGCGATTTGGCACGTCTGCAGCCCCGATGATTATAGAAATATGTTGAGAATATTCTTGCAAATGCTTTGACTAACAAGGCGCACGTTGGCATCGTTAGACCGGCCATTAACTGGAATTGGCTCGAATTGTTTATGACCAACAGCCACGTAAGCGCACACAAAGGATTCGGTTCCTTCTGCGCCGCACAAACGCATATCAATTGGTCGAGCTGATTATAATGTTTATGGCCGGCATAGATAGTGGGGCAGCAACAGCATTGTTTGCTCTCTCTTAAGTTTAGGATGGGGGGAATTGGAAGATTGCACTGCCAGCTGGTGTAAACTCTGGAAAATGCTTTGTTTTTGGTGTCTGCATTCAATAGAACATGACAGCCTGATGACTTAATAGAATTCAATTTAATTTAAACTCCTAAGATGTTCAGCTAAATTGTTTACACTCGAAAAAAAGGAAGTTCTAGGTATGAAAATCATTTTTAAAAATTCCGGAATTATTGATAACACAATAAAAAATATAAATTTACGGAAAGACTAAGAAGAAAGTACATAATCGCTGAAGCAAACTCAAGTGATTCTCCTCAGGGGTTTTCGGAAACCCCAATGGCAAATGAAAAGTTTTATTATATCTGTAATATTTTTTAAGGAGTCTCATTATTAAAACAATTTTGTAAATTAAAGATTTCTTGTGCTATCTCTTTTTATGGAAGCTGAAGTAATAGGTTAAGTTCCCAAGCTCGCAAGAAAGTATTAACCAAACATGTTCCAAGTTACCTCATTTCGCCTCATCAATGGCAGTTACTTTCAATGCCAACTTCTTATGTCAGGGTCATAAAAATAGAGGNGGGGGGGAGAGTGACTCCTACCCCTCCCCCCCACTTCAATTACCTGACAGATAACATGAAAATACCCCTCACTATTTTCTTTAGCTTCTTTAGATGCATTTCTATTTTTATGCCCCCACAGGCAACGACTTGTTTTTCCCTCCGCTCACCCGAAAAACTCCTCGGCTAATTGCAGCTTCAACGCCTTTCAGCACTGTGGAAATGCCGCCTTAATAGCCTCCGCCTGGCTCCCCTGGGATTTTCCCCCGCCCTACCCGTCGGGTTTCCTTGCCTTAAATGCTTCCTGCTTCTTTGGAGTATGCAAACTATGTCATTGGGTCTTTTGGTATTTTATTTTTGTGGGGAATTGGGGAATCTCCGTCTATCTGCAGCTGGATTTTCAGCTTGGGCTTTGCTTTTATTGTATTTTCTTGTTAGCTATTTACATTTTCCGCCGCTGCATTTTCCATTGAAAACTGTTGCAGCAGCTTCTTGGGAACCTGGGCAACTCGTTAAAAATACCTCCCCATTTTCCCCCATTTTATCTGGTCGCACCTTTCACCTTTCTAACTTGCGTTCCTTTCAGTTTGTTTTTTTTTTTGCGTTTTGGTATCCCCAAATAAGGAGAAAGGGGCGTGGCATTTCAACTGTGAGATTTATGCAAATACTTTGCAGTGCTGACAATCGATTGACTTCTATTGTTAATGCCAGAATGATCTATGTGCTGCGATTTTGACTTGACTTCAAGTTGGCCCATTGTTTCATCTGCTCATGCATTTTTCCAGCTTATAATATGCATGCATTTCCCAAATAACTCCCAGTAGCTACAAAATCCAGGGGTCTTTGACATTCTATGGTGAATATTTACCATCCTTACACTGCCGAAACGCACTGTCTTCATATGCCAAGCACTGACCTTTGACTAGACGAACTTTTGGCCGGCCTTCAAAACAAAAACCCAACGACAAACAGATGTCATTTGATGATGACAAATATTTGAATGCTGGCGGGATGTCGTCTCGTCCCTTCTCTGTCTAGCAATCTGTCTCACTCTGTGGCGGCTATCTCTGTTGCCCCGCGGGGGGGAAGCTGGAAATTGCGTTGCTCTTTAACTGGGGTTAGGCACCCTTTTTGTCTCTCGTTTTTTTCCCCCGGTTAGGCGAGGGTATTTGTTGTCGCTTTGGCCTTGGGCCTTGGCAGTTTTATCTTAAGTCAATTGGCTTTTCCCCCTCCTCATCATCATCATCATCGTTTCGGGGCAGCTAAGCGGTTTAGGGCATTGAAAAGTTTTTTTTCCCCCGGAAAATAACTGAGGCCAAAGTGTCATAGATCAGAGCATTGTGCATCGCGGAAACTATTTGGGATAATTACCAGGATGTGGATGTCAAAAGAAATGGGAACCTTGGCCACACACAACGCCCAGGGGTTTCATCTAAATTAGGGGATGGCTTTGTTCTCGATTCGATTTCGAATCTAAATTGAGTTAAATCTTCCCCGATACACAGGAAATAAATATGCAGCTTGAGCATGACATGGAGATAGTATAGAAAATATTATTTCTTTGATTTCTCTGTTTCAATTATTTATCTATTTCTCTTTTTTAGGAACTGCTACCTTTTATCAAATATCTTTGATATTTAAATAAGTCCGCTTAACATTTACATTGATCCTTTGAATCTAATCCCACTTTTTATTCGTGTAAATATCCTTCCTTCCTCCACCCCCCCTCCCTGACATCTTCCTATCAATTTCGAATTTGATTTTTATGATTTCGGTGGCATCTCATTTCTTATTCCATGGCTCGTTTGCGGTTCCATCTCTCAGGCTCATTTGCATTTTGTATTGAATTCCATTTCATTTCTTTCTCGGCAGCTGCTGCCCCTGCAGTCCTCCCTCTGTTCCTCCTCCTTCCCGAATGGCAACTTAGGCAAATTGAATGCGGCAAATGTGGATTGGAGCAAAAAAGTGCGCGAAAGTGAGACAAAAGCTAATGCCAAGGGCAATGTGGAAAATGCCCGGAATGAAAGTATGATTCGCATTCGATGGAGAATGATTTTGCCAGCGATTTGCCAGTGAGCTATAAATAAGGCCCCCCGATCCATTACACAATAGAATCCCCGGGCTAATGGACCAGACTCCCCTGGCCTTTTGCCTTGGGCTTTCTTTTGTCCGCCAGCCTGTCTACGTGGATTCATTTTAATTAGCGGCTACAGCAAACATTAAATGAAAATGCAGTTGGCGCCTCCGCGTGAGAAAAGCGGCAACAGTGCCAGACAAAAGTATAAAAAAGAAAAAACAAGGAGCACACGTGGAAAAAGCACAGCCCTTAATACAACGCCTTAGAATACCCTAAAAGTATATTTCTAGTAGAAGCTGAAATATTCGAAGGGTGGGGTTTCCTTAAGCTTATACTATTTTTTTCTTTATTTAAAATTTAGTTTAAGTTAGTTTTTTACTTGGACTCTCCGATCTCTCAATTATATTTTCTTATTTTGTTATCCTTTTTTAAAAACCTTTACAAAATCCAATTTAACTTGAGGCCTCACCTTTCTTTTCTGTGTTTAATTTTCTTACTAATTCATTTATAACATATTTCGTTAGGGTATTTAATGTAAGGCAAATACACATACCTCGCCCGCTTTCACCAGCTCCAGGAACACAACAAAAAACACCACACGAGGTGTACAAAAAAAAAAAGAGGGGAGGTGGGAGTGGGCTGGGGCATCTTCGCCTGGGTGGCCTCCACGGTGCTGCTGTTGTTGTTGCTGGCACTGCGCTGTATGTGCAACATAATAATTTGTAAACATTTATCAATTATGCAGCAACAGCAGGAGCGGCGGCAATAACAGCATCGCCACCGCGTATTCCGCTGGCCCCACCGAAGCCTTTCTAGCCGTAGCCAACTGGCCACATAAATTTCCACGTTGGCCGCCATCGCCACTCAGTGGGGGGTACCCCTCAGTCGAAGAGATTGCACTGTGGGAAAATGGCTTAACAAATTTGAGGGTGTTCTCCTGATATAAAATAAAGTTTTCGGTTAATTATTTAATCAGAAAATGTTTATTATTCCAAATAAAATGGCTATATATATTTATTATACTTCAAGCTAGTTCTATGATATTTATACATTCTAATATGCACTTTTTAAGCATTTTTCTCTCAGTGTGAAAGTGGAGCAAGACACCAGTAGAGGGGCATAGTGTGCTGTGCATTCCATGGGCGTTTTTCGGCTTTGACTTTGGCGGTTTTCTGGCCAGGGCGTTGATTCGCCTGACCAAACATGCAATTAAGTGCAAGTGGGCAACACCTCATCCTCATACTCACCCGCAGCAGCACCAGCATCATCATCATCATCATCATCATTCGAGATATTCCCGGGAAAATACGGGGGACAATGGGCAGGTGCATTCTGGGGATTCTGATGTGTGCCAGCGGCTCACACTGGCGGAATGCCCTCTGTGGAGTCAGTCCATCAATCATCCAGCAGGCCCACTTGTTGACAACAACAACAACAACTGCGACAGACATCAGTGCAGCAGCAAACAGTGGGAGGCAGGAAGAGGCAGGATGAGGGCTTCATCAACGTGACCGAGACCTAATCCCAGGCATCTGCCACAGCGGCAGGTGCCAAAATCCCAAAGTGCCAAGGTGCCATGGTGCCACGTCTCGGGATTCCTGGGTTCAAAGGTTCCAAACGAAGAGCGATCACGCTGGGAGACAAAGGAATGTCTGAGATAATTCCTGCGAATTATATTGCGTGTTTAAGAGAGGATAGACTAGAAGGGTAATTAAAGCCAAGATTATATTATAGATTGCGGCAGCTTTATCCTTAATTAGAATTAGGGATGACTGAATTTAATCAATATTTGAATAGGAAGAGATTTTTTATTGTAATCTTTATTTGAAACCAATTTTGTAATAATTAGGAATTAAAAATACCTAAAATAAACTGCAGAAGTTTCAACAAAAATGTGTTAGACCACAGCTATTGCATTTATGTTGAGCTGATCACATTTTAATGGCTGCACCTGCTTAACTAAGCAATTCACCTTCCGAAACCGGATCAAAGAGCCCCCTAAAAACCATTAGAAAACGTAACGTTTCGATTTCCCGCTGCTCAAGAATTTTAATACCCGAAGGCGAAACTAGTGCAGGGCAATAGAATTAGTTGAACAAACAATCAAAATGCAATTGGCAGGCGATTGCAATGAGTGCAATAAGAAAAAGAAATAAGTCGAAAAATATTTTACCCGCGCACTCTGGCAACATGCACAACATGTTGGCTGGCCACACGTGCGCAGTCTCTCTGCGGGCGCTCTCAACATTTAGCGGCGACTTTTGTTTATGTTGCTGCGCGGCGGTCAGCTGTTTTCTGTTTACCTTCCACACGCGTGGAAAAAGGGGAAATGTTGCCAGTGTAAGTCTGTCGGCGAGCAACATATGTTGCTGGCGCTGTTGCTCGACCCACCAATGTTGCCAGTCGTCAGTTGTCGCCGTTATCTCGAGTTGCGTGTATCTGTGTCCAGCTGTATCTGAATCTGTGTGCGTCAGTGCGTGTTGCGTACATGTATCTTTGTATCTCGGTGGATTGCAAAATAGCCGCGTGTGTTTTTTGAGTTTTTCCCCCACCCCCGCCCCAAACAATTTCCTGAACTTGCCCCGAAAGACAGACAGGGGCAGACAGACTACTTGGCATTTGGCAATCAATTGTTTGTCTGGCCGATTTCCTCTCCCCAAGAATACAGCTCTTGGCCTCCAATTAAAGCCAAATGATTCACAAGGCGGCGTTTTTTTCATTCACAAACAAACAGAAAAAACTATAGCACACCGAGTGTGTGTGTGGTGTGCGGTGTGTGGTGCGTGCGTGACACAGTTTTCGGTTAGCTTATGATTTATGCCGCGCTTGTCACATTAACAACAACCGCAAAATGTTTAAAAAATCTACGAAAATCTAAGAGATTCTGTGGAAATTTTTCAAACACCAGATGTTGAGATTTGTTAAGTGTAAAATATTACAAAGAGAAGGGGGGAAACACGAAGAAACATACCAAAGTGACCCACAATTAATTGGAAACGTCAAAATTAATTTTTAGGATTTAGAGAAAGAGTGATTCATCATAAATTTGTTAAGTCTTTGTCACATTAACAACAATAGCTACATGTTTTAAAGAAATATTTACAGTTTAAGATATTTGTTGAAATTTTTGTTACATTTTTGCGGAGACAAAATAAATAAATAACAAATAAACGGATTAAAAAACTAAAGAAAACTATTTAGTCTGTGTCTTATAAACACTAATTAGTAACTGTTCTAAAAATCCATGAGCTCTAATTTATTCCGTGCCTATTTTTCAAGCAGATGTTGAGATTTGTTAACACAAAACTTCTACAAAAAAGGGGAAACGCCAAAAGAAATTGAAAAAGTGGCCAACAATTAATTAAAAGTGCAACAATTAATTAGAAAACTACAAGAAAACTAGACCGAACAAAATGCAGTTGAAGAGTTTGTGGCTTGCACAGACTTTTTTTAATTTTCTCTGGCTGGTGGCTGCGGCCAACGCTGATGTCCATCAGAATAATGGCCGGCAGAAGGTGTTGCCGGGAAAACGCCTGCCCGATGACTTGGGAAGAGAACGTGATAAAAGTTCAGCCAAGATGCGAAAGATTTTCCCGCAGGCCGCCGCTGAGGAAAACGGGGAGTTGCGCCTGAGACACGAGCAACATCATCTGCGGCAGCAGCAGCATCTGATGGCGTGGGAGCAGCAGTTGCAACTGCAATTGCAACAGCATCTCCGCGAGCAGCAGCAAGAGTCGCCAGAGCCAGAGCCTGTGCCAGTGTCAGTGCGTCATCATCAGCATAAATCTCTGGCAAATCCAAAGCCAGGAACCGCAAAGAAACCCATTAGACAGGCTACGAGTCTGCCCGATGACAAGGCCAAGATTTTGGTTAAGCGCAGACTCCGCTACAACGAGTACGATAACGACGATCTCGAGCTGCACTCCATGTTCTCGGCCGAAGAGGAGGAGGGCGTACGGGGGGTACCCGTCTCCCCCCGGGAATGGCGGCGAATCGAAATTGCACATCGGCGGCAGAAGGAGCAACATCAATTGCAGCTGCTGGCGGAGCGACAACAGCAGCGACAACTGCTGACAACAACAACGACGTCAACGACAACGACGCCAACAACGGAACCCAATAATGCCCAATCGGAGGATAATGATGTGAGTGCATCCAGGGGGACGCGATTTAATGGGTTAAAGCCAAGGCAAGCTGTTTATTTAAGCGGTCAATAAATAGTATAATTGCAAGCTCAACTTATCTGGAATTTATTTATTAGCTCAGTATGATTGATTATACATTATTATTTGTATTATTATTGAAGAAAATAGAGTCCCATTTGCCTTCTTTTAAGGAGAAGAACTTAGGATTGAAAAGATAAGAAAAGTCCGAAAAAATATATCTATACAAATATAGCGCTCAATATCATTTGGCTTTGATATATCGAACATTTTCTGCTATTCCTCACAGAAACATTCAAGATATTCTCTTCAAAGTCTCATAGTTATAAAGAAATAATAATTATTCATAAAAAAAACTTTGAAATAAGATTGAATATAAAAGAAGAAATTAAAGCTAATTGAAAGCAACAAGCATTCCATTTCAGATAATGTCTAAACCCAACAGTTCGAGATCAAGCTACATATATTCACCACTAATTAGACAATGGAAAACCATTGGTTTATTTATCTAATTGCATATTCTATGTGCCAATGTGCCAGCCCATGTAAAACAACTATTTGTTTATAATTTGATTGCTATCGAAGGCAATAAATCGCTTTGCTGACAGCTGCTGCCGGACAGGTTGACATTATAAAGCTTCGCCCAGAATTTTCATCAACTTCCAGTGGCTATTCTTTTTATTATTTACCATGTTCATTAGATCGAATTTCGCGTAGCTATTTGCACTTTTTCACTTTCTGTTTCAATTAGGAGAGCCTCGGACTCAGAGATTCCGATTCCCATTCCTCACCCTCATTTCTCTCTTCTGTTTTTTTTTTACACACTGCCCGCAGAATTTGCCACTTGGCATACAAATTAATTTGTTTTAATTGTGACTGCTCGGCACGTTCCTTTTTAGATCTCTTCGAGCTGATTAGGCTGAACTTTTTGTGTTGCCTTCGTTTTTGTTTTTTTTCGTGATTATTAATTGGCCTGGGTAATTGTTCAGATTCAATTGAGATTTATGCGATCGAACGTTGTTGCAATGCAAAATGTTTACCAATTAAATGCGTATTAATGGCGAAATGCTTAATTGATTGCCCCTGTTCTGAGTATCATCTTTCCCCCTCCATCTCGTTGGGTTTCCCGCGACTTTTCTCTGCACTTGGCAACCGAGTTGAATCGATGAATAATCAATAGGTGGCGAAACGATCGTCGTCTTGGAATTGTTTGGGTGACTCTTGCCGAGAATTGAGGGCAAATAATTCATTGAGTGAACTTGTGTGGGTTTTAAAAGTATTTTTAATTGCTCATGATGATTCTAGAAGCTTCTGGGAGGTGTATCTGGGTGTTTATTAATTGTTTTTAAATGTATAAGTGTTTTTAATTGATGCTAAAAGGTATTTTTTATGATTTAGAGACTGAAATATCGTTAAATATCTTTTTCTGAACAACTTAAGATATATAATGCATTATCATGTAAGTTATTTAAGATTTCTAGGGAGAATATCATACTTAAATGCCCATATGTGCTTCCATAAATTCCTTCCAATGCAGTTTTCCAATTTAAGCCCTAATTTATGAGTAATCTATTATCTGCATTGGCAGCAATTGCAGAATAATAATTCCAAAAGAGTTTAAGTAAGATTTACAATGGAAATAATTAACATAGCACATTGTATAGCGGCTCTAGCGAGATTTATAATGAAAATAATTAGCATATTACTTACGATTTATGTATTTTTCTCTTCTCATTGTAATCTATATTTATTGGTTTTCTTTCCTTTGCTTTTGTCTTTTTTTTCCCGCTGCCCTTTAACGAGCTGCTAACTCACATTTGGGGCATACTTCAAGTGATTGCATCTAATTATGAGGGCAAGAGAGTGTGGGATTACTTTTATCTTGAATCAAATTTTCGCCCAATTATTAACAGTGGATTTCTGGATTTTCCACTCTAATGTACTTCCATTTACTGCTCGTCCCTACTTGCAGCCCCCCTCTCGTGTCTATTTTCTCGGTTTTCCTGTGTTTTTCCCACCCACTTTTATTTGGCGCCTTCGGCTAAGCCATCGAGCAGTCAATTTTATTTGCTTTCCGAATCGATTCCCAACACTTTCACTTCTCTGGCCGGCTGTCTCTTCGGCTTGTTCCCCATTTCCCTGCCTCATTTTCCGCAGCCTCTTCTTCGAGCCCCCCTTTATCGCCCCGCTTTTCCACGCTTTTCCTGTGTGGTTGCTGCAACTTTTGCAATCAGTCTATTAGCTCGAATTCGTTCTGCTTCAGTGGCGCACACACAGTAAGTTCACCCACACCCCCTTGGATTTTCCATCAGCCACATTCCCCAACCCTTGGATTTTGGATTTTCCCCCTCCGTTGGGGATTTTCTAACACCCCACACACCCCGCTCCTGTGGAGCCACTTCAAACATTTTGGCGGGCGTAAACAAACGCAGCTGCAGCTTCTGTTGGAGGCACTGGCTCTTGCACATTCAATTAATTCAAAGCATTAAAACAATTAAACGTTTGTGGCTTCATTGACTTGGCACACGCCCCCCGGTGCCCCCCGGGCACGCCCTCATTTTCGCCAAATGCAGGCGGCAATCAAACATCCCGCCTCTTCCCCCGCCGCCGCCTCAGCGCACTTAGTGACCCAATTTTCACACAAATTAGTGCAGCTAATTTTTAATGATGATTTTTTCTGTTTTTCTGTTTTTTTTTGGGTTCAGCCACTTTACTTGGCATTTTTCATAATTTCCACTGCCAGTAAGTTGAGTTTTTTTTTTCTGTTGGGTTGCTTGAAATTATTTTATTTTTAGGCAATTTATGATGTGGCCTCGCCTCTTCGGAAAACACTTTTTTTTTGGGCGTTGGGTGAGCCGACAAATGCAATTGAAATAAACATGAAAAAAAAAACGGAGAAATCTCGTCTAGTTATTTTTGAGAAAAGCAAGAACATTTTCCGAGAGTTTTTCGTGGAGCTGCAGAAATGGAGAGCGTAGAATGGGATTACCTTCCCAGAGGAGCCTTCTCTTTTCTTTTCTTTTTATTTTTTTTGGGTGGAAGTGGCATGGTTTTCCGCAGGTTCCCTTGCGCCATGCGTTTTAACTCATTTGCACCTAATTGTCATGCAAACGGGGGCAAGAAGCAAAGAAAACACAAGAGAAACGGTTGGAAAGGAAAATAAGAAAAGCCGAGTGAGAATGAAAAGTAGGAGAGAGAATTCTTTCCAAACCAATTTAAAATTGTACAGCTTTTTATCCTGCACAGCTGTGGTTACTGTCTTAGGTCCATTGTGTCCCCCAAAAAAATTGCGACACCATGAAAATCCTCCCATTTAACCATCCCCCGCACTCCACTCCCCTTTTCTTTGCCACCAAAGTTGTTGACTTAATCTGCATTTTGTTAGCATTGCATGCTTTTCACATTTTTATTCAGTTGGTCAGCGAAAAGCCTTGCAAAAGGAGCATAGTGAGCGGGGAGCGGTGGAAAATTTGCATGGCTCAAATCCTGGTTAAGGTTTCTAGCCTTAGGGAAAGGGGAAAAATGTAAAAGATAAAATAAATAAAGCGAAATGCAATGGGTAAAGATTTAAAATATTATACATTCTGAAGATTTTTCCAAAAATTGTTATATAAATTTTTACTGGGTTTCTAAAAAAATACTTACATGTTTTATAAAATGTTTAACGGAATAAGGAGAGTAGAATCTTTAGCTTCCTCATAAACCATATTAATATTCATAAACTTATCTAATTTTTAAAGTAATTTCCTTGAGATAAATTTAAATTTATATACAGCCCCCATTTACTGAAAACTCGTTTAGATCGTCCATCATCTTTTCAGTGCAAAAGTTTTAGATTCAGCCCCCCCTTGGCTCTTTCGCTCTCTCCTCTGCCCTTTGTTCGTGGCATCCTTTTGTGGCCCTGCTAATTCTTTGTCACCTTAAACACAACAAAGGACACCCACCCCCTCGCCCATGCTGGGTAACTCCCCCCTTTTTGGCCTGCATTCTGCCCTTTGTTAAGCACTGGGCTTGTTTTTGCGGCGCCTCATTTCTCCCGTTTAACCCGCTTTTTCCCCATTTTCCCCGCACATTTTGTTGTGCCCAGCTGTCCAGCTTTTGCAGCAGCTAAACAATTTTCCACCACCCACCAGCCCCTTTTTGTATACGCATTTTCCCTCCCCCCGTTTTATTTTCCTTTTTGGCGTGCCATAGCATTATTTTCCATGCGTTAGTTTTCGCACAGGTTCTTCCCCGGCAGCTTCTTTATTCTCATTTGTGCAGTCCGAAATGTTTTTGTTCTTATTTCGCAAACGCTTTATTTGTTATTTTTTTTTATCTATGGCTCTTCACCCAATTTTTGTGTTAGCAATGTAAATTGCATTTGTTTTTGTTCTCGTTCTTTTCTCCAATTTTTTTCGCGTCTTTGCAGTGGAGAAACTGCGTCCTGCCTGCATATTTTGCTATTTATTTCGCTAGATTTTGCTACTCCTTCACACTGTCAAAAATATGTATTTCCAAGGTTCCGAGGTCCAATTAATACTGACATTATATTATAAGTTATAATACATGACATAGGTGGGCACGCATTAGCTCTTTCAGCTCCTGTGGCTCTTTTGTTATATTTTTAGGGGGCATCAAACTTTACAAAACTAATGCACTGAATATTGGTCGCAAAAATAGTTCAATCTTTCCATCGAGTGATTTTTTAATTTAAAAATATTCTTCTAATCCTAAGTAGTATGGATTTCCCAAATTATATATATATTTTTTGGCAGTGCTAGCTCCCTTTTTCTATTTTCCTTTCACTTGTATATCGCTATTTGCATTTTGTCATCGCCGTTTTGTATTTTCCCCTCCCACTCTTTTCTCCCTTTGTGTCCCTTGTGTCGCTTTAAGCGTTTTTATTACCCGCAATTTGCGCATTTTCACTTTTAGTTTTAATTAACTAAAAATTTGTGCGACAACCACGCCCACCACCAACCCCGTTGGTTATACCCACAAAAATTCGCCCGAGGCCTTAGCAACTTACACACGCCTCCCTTTTTCAGTACGTTCTGGCTTCGCTTTTCCTTATTTTCCTTGCTTATTTTCCATTTTTCTTATTTCGTGCTTGGCACGAGCAGAATATAATTTTTTTTCGCTTTTTATTTCTTTTCTATTTTATTTGCCGTCCTCGTTATTATTTTTTTTTATTTTCCTACTTTTCCCATTGCGCTTGCTTTTGCATTTAATTTGTGTTTATGTTTTCTGCGCAATTTTAATGCCATATTCTGTTGGTTTATTTTCTGCCCGGGTTTTTGTGTATTTTTTTTGGTTTGCCTACAATTTTAATTATTTGCCAGTTGAAGCTTTTGTTTTTGAAGGATGCAAAAAGGGAGAAAAAAAGGGGGAAGTCCTGTTCAGTTGAGTTGTTTGTATTTATTGTGCAAAGGCTTCAAACAGTCTGAGCCCGAAGGAGTCTGCTCCCTTCGACCCCACAGTGCACTTTCCCACACCTTCCAATTTATTTCATTCCAGAAGCCAATGATAGACGAAATTTTTGGCCAGGATTTTGTGCAGAATAAAAATAATGAAACGATTTATTTTTGTATACAAACAAACGTTCAACGAACTATGGGGCTCATAGAACAAAAGACGACAAAAGGATGAATTATATCATCACTAGATTTATTATCTACCAACTGTCCATAAAAATTCAAGGAATTTCAGGAAATACACAGAAAAAAAAATACGGGATAAAGTTGGCAAAATCAATCTGAAACGGTAGTAATCTCGGCCTT
>JAEIIU010044485.1:0-12115 GCA_018874675.1 Drosophila baimaii
AAGAAAAGCTAACTTCGGGCGGAGCCGAAGTTGATATACCCTTGCAGATAATTTGTTACTTATTGTACAATATTTTTATAAAATATATACATACATGTATAATGTATATACATACATGTAATATGTAAAATATATCAATTTAGACCGATCGTTCCTATGGTCCGATTTTAATGAAATTTTTACGATGTGTCTATACCAATATTCAAAATAACGAAATATGCCAATTTTACCATATCGTTTCTATGGCAGCTATATGATATAGTCGTCTGATCCGGCCCGTTCCGACATATATAGCAGTGAGAGTATATAGAAGACTATATGCAAAGTTTCATTCAAAAAATTTTAAAACTGAGAGACTAGTTTGCGTAGAAACGGACAGACAGACAGACGGATATGGCTAGACCGACTCAGCTGTTGATGCTAATCAAGAATATATATATATTATAGGGTCGGAAATGACTCCTTTACTGCATTGCAAACTTCTGACTAAAATTATAATACCCTGCAAGGGTATAAAAATCTAGCTTTTAAGGAATATCTTTGAAACTGTTTTTAAATTCTTTGAAGAAGTTTAGCGGTTTCAGTGACTCGAAATTATTCGCAAAAAGTGTGTCTATCTCTCGTTTATCTTTTCTTTTTTTTTTGCTGAAAAGTAGTGCAATAAAAGCAATTATATTATAAGATAAGTAGCGCACATACCCTTGAAGTGCTATATGCGGACCATTTTTCTGTTGTTATTAAATTAGAAACAAAATTTGTTTGTGAATAGAAATATAACCCAAATAATAGAATTCCCTCAAAATAAATAATTATATAAAAACATATATACATAGTAAATTCATAAAATTAAAAAATTTATCAAATAGTTAAATATGTATATAAATAGTTAAATTTTCAACGAACTAGCTCCTCCTGATCTTAAAAAGTCGGCTAAGTTCGGTCAGAAGGACTTCTTGATTCTCGATTTTAATAAATTACGTTTTCTTTTCCCTTCCACAGTGCCTACATCCAGAAAAAGGCCCAGGAGTGGGGTGCTCGTGGCTCAGTGGTCGCCGAACTTCGCTACAATATTGACGCAAGCTACAAATTCCACAAGCACAAGTCCAAGGACATTGAGGTGGACTTCTGGCGCTTCGACATCAGCAAGGATTAGAAAGAATTAAACTCGGTTGCATTTCGTTTATGGACATTATTTTTGTATATTTAAAATTATAGCAAATAGGAAGATTAAAAACGGATCAAATCTCTTTTTTACTCCACATTGAAGACGACTCCCTGGGCGCAGGCCAGTTCGCCGGAATGATTGACGGTGATAGTGGCCCGCTTGCAGTACTGTTTCCAAGCATCCGATCCAGACTCCCGACCTCCTCCAGTAGCCTTTTCGCCGCCGAAGGCTCCTCCAATCTCCGCACCATTGGTGGTGGTGTTGATGTTGACAATGCCGCAATCGGAACCGCTGGCTCCGATCCACTTGAAGGCCTGCCCAATGTTCTCAGTGAAAATGGCGGAGGAGAGACCCTGCTCCACCTCGTTGTTCCATTCGATGGCCTGGTCTACGTTCTGGGCCTTGAGAATGTACACGATGGGCGCAAAGGTTTCACGATGTACAACACTTGCATCGTGGCTCAGTCCTGTGATCACAGTGGGTTCCACGTAGTGACCGGCTCGCTGGATGACGTTGCCACCAAAGGCCACAGTTCCGCCCAAGGACTTGGCCTCCTCTATGGCCTTCGTGTAGTTCTCCACATTCTGTTGCGTGTGGACGGGACCCACGAGAGTTTGTGCCTCCAACTGATGGCCTATTTTGGGTATCAACTGCTTATATTTGCCCACCAAAGCCTTCACAAACTGATCGTGCAGCTTCTCGTGCACAATGATCCTCCTGGTGGTGGTGCACCGCTGGCCACTGGTGCCAATGCAGCCGAAAAGTGCAGCATCTAGGGCCATCTTCAGGTTGGCTGACTCGTCAATGATCAAGGCGTTGTTGCCGCCCAGCTCAAGGATCACTTTACCGAATCGCTTCTGCACTTCCACGCCCACATCGCGACCCGTTTGGCAGCTGCCCGTAAAGGAGACCAGGTTAACGCGCTTGTCGGCCACCAAAGTCTGGCCCACATCGGTTCCGCCTTGGCAGAGAGTAACCACCGGCGGGAGATTGTTTCTGCGCAACACATCAGCCACAATTTTGGTGGTGGCCACCGAAACTAGGGGCGTACTGGGCGCTCCCTTCCAGAGGACGCTGTTGCCAGTGGTCAGAGCGATGGCAGCATTCCAGCCAAAGACAGCATTGGGGAAATTGTAGGCCGAGATAACGCCCACCAATCCCAGAGGGCGCCAGGCCTCCAAAATGGAGTGCTCAGCTCGCTCGGAGTTAATCAGCTGACCGGCATAAATCCTCGACAGACCCACCGCATAATCGCAGATGTCGATGAACTCCTGAACCTCACCCTGTCCCTCGCTGTAGATTTTTCCCACCTCCAGGGAGACGAGTTTGCCCAGCGGCTCCTTGTACTTCCTGAGCTCATCGCCGATCTGACGGACTATCTCACCGCGAACGGGAGCGGGCACCTGACGCCATTGCTTGTACGCATCCACAGCCAAGCCGATTGTCTGCTCCAGCTCCTGGACATTACCCTGACGCACTGTGGCAATCGGTTGACCAGTGCCAGGGTCATAGCTAGTTATGGCCGGTCCACGCCCCTGCCAGTGACCGGAATAAACACCAGGATTATCCCTCTCCAGGCCCAGTTCTTTGAGAAAACTATATTCGGGCTGGTCGATCAAGAAGGATGTGGATGAGGAGCGACTGGAGACGGCTTGGGTGATCAGTCGGCGGGGCGAGGCGAGCCTCGAAAGATTTCTCAAATGTGCCATCATGCTAAAGGGAAAGAATTATAATATATTATTATATAGAATCGTTCTGTTATGTTCTTAATTAAACCTATTCCTAAACATATATGTATGCATATATTTTTAGGTTCCTAATGTTCCGTTTTAAGTTCCTATTTATGAATTGCATGTTATATTTCAGCTATGTAGGCGTGTTGAGGAGCGAGAGCAGATTTATGGATTACTGATTACGCACTGATACCATTCTTATCGAGCGATAACTGCTCCGTCTGTTTTCTGGTTGCTGGCTGGAAAGTTTTTTTTAGATCCCCAGCAGCGCACGGATCTACTGATAGCATCTCAGTTGGTACCCACTTAGTACTCACTTTGTTTGCCTCCGGATTGAGAGTTCGCGACTGGCCGAGTCGCAAGTCAATTATCAACTGAGGACAGATTTGAATTCTCAACGAGCTGGGGCAGCCGGCTTTTGTTTGCAGCTTATCGCGGCGTAAACTGAATTAAATTCAATGTGAGAGGCAGTGGGGAGCTCTTGGCATCTTATCAATAATTGTTTATGAAAGAGGAGGTTGAGAGCGCAGCAGGGTTTGTTCATTCATTTGTTGTATACTTTCAGGTGGCAATAGGTCATAAAAATAGTTTGTTTTTATTCAAATTATTAAACTACTTCTGCATAAATGCCTAAGTATAGATCCTCCTGCCAATACCGTTGTCTAAATCGACTTGATTTTATAGTTTCATTTTATATAATAGTTCGGAGAACTATGTATTTTCGATCCTCCAACTGGAAGAGCGGAAAATAAGCACTTTTCGAATTTCACCCAAATTTTCTCAGTCCAAATTGGCGAGAAAATGGAGAACTCTAGATCTGGAAGCGGGAAGTATTTTGCGTTTTCTTTCTTTTTTAACGCCCACTTTCACCTTGATTTCCTATCCACAGATGCCCAAAAAATAAAGAAATTATACAATTTCCCTTAACCAGAGCAAAAGAACTGTAAACAAATCGAAATTATCGAAGTTTATGTATGAAAAAATCAATACAAATCGGTTTACATCGATGTTTTTCCAGATTTACTATGCAAACCTAAGGTAAGGGATGCTCAAGAAATATTATTATATAATGACAAAATCGGCCCTGACGCCAGAAATGTAAATACTCACCAAAGTTATATTTTAGTATATCATATAATAGTACAGATTCCGCAAGGTATATTATAAATAATGCTGGCTGGTGGCTTGCAAGTAATTAATATACATTACTGAGTTTTTAAATTGAAATACTGGTATAACATTCGATATATTTCTGTTCGATTGCATTACTGCCACTGTTTCCCTGACAACCTATGAACTACAATAAAGTGTTTAATCGTTAGCGAAAGTTTCTTAAATCCATAACAAGCTCTTTGAAGTAATTTTAATAAAAGAGAAAAACGAGCCATAATGGAAGTCCTTGAAGAGGGTAATTTAATGGATAGAGTTCCCATATTGCTGCAGCGAGACTTGGAATTTTATCAGGTAAAAGCATAATACATTTATATGATTAATTCATAACATAAAACCTTGAAAACAGACACATCAACGAGTGCTTCAGGAACCTATATGTTCAGGTGTCGTGGGTGGAAAACTGGATTTTCCACGTTATGCATCTTTTGCTTCCATTAAATTAATTCGTTGGTAATTACTTATTATGTAGTTATAGATTTCTCTTACAAAAACGTTTTAAATATAATATATATTTTAAAGGTGGGAAGATGAGTATTTTGCCTCTTACCGCAAGCCATCCGGACTCTTGCATACTGAACAGGAAATGAATGAAGGAGATTTTGTAAGAATTTACAATTTAAAATTTAAAATAAGAAATATATATTTTACTTTTCTATTCCCCCTAGACCAGTGTAACCGTCAAGACATCGGATCCTGATAAATTCGTACAGCTCGTCACCAAATCGGCAGATCTACTTCTGGAGCACATTCATCGCCTCTCCCAGGAGTCCTTGGATCATGCGGATTTATCTGTACTCACTGCCACCATTGGAGCCGCTTCGCTGGTGAAGAATTCTCTCAGTGTTTATATGCAGGCAGCCACCACGACCATTTGTCCTCCGAAAGGAGACGAAAAAGGTGGAGCCCTCAAGCTGAGCTTCAAGCAATATTCACAGATGTCCGAGGCCTTGGCTGAACGACTTTTGGATCTACATTGCCGATTATTATTGCTCTATATCATGCAAGATGCCGACTGCCTGCATTGGGAGGACACACAGCCGTTTTTTGAGTCCGAACGGGGATCCTATACGGTTCAGATGTGGTGGCATTATATGAGGGGTTCCAAGAATGATTTGTGGAACTCGGTGCCTCCTAAAATGGCGCAGAAAATCTTTGCTGGAATGCTAAATGAAACGCTGAGTGTGTTGACTGTACGATATACTCAGATAGTGACCAGTGTGGCTCGATCCACCCTTCATCTGGTGGATATATGCAACATGCTGCTCTGTATCGCTGAGTTGCTTCCCCATATCTGTGAGAGTGGTGAGGCTTATGTGGGTTTGCAGCTAAGTAACCAGAGTGTTATCCTACGGGATATCCATGCCAAGTGCAGGGAGCTTTTCTATTGTCTTCTCCTCAGGGGTGCGCCTCTGGGGGTACTATCCAAGGTGAGATACTTTTTCTTCCATTATATTGTTTTTTTTACTATATGCAGGGATGCCACAGACCT
The DNA here is from genome assembly GCA_018874675.1 of Drosophila baimaii. Lineage (NCBI taxonomy): Eukaryota > Metazoa > Arthropoda > Insecta > Diptera > Drosophilidae > Drosophila > Drosophila baimaii. The sequence continues at coordinate 5,561 of JAEIIU010044485.1, forward strand.
CGCTTCAGATTTGAAATTATTATTAATTTTGTTCAATGCTTATTAATAATTTGATATTATTTTTTTAGGTCTTTCGCAAAGGCCTAGACAACATGGAAATGTTCAGCTCTCGTCATGGTCTTCCGAGTGCTTGGATTATTTTTGCCCTGCCCAGGTATTTCCCCAAGGAACAATCCTGCCAATGGGTTACCGAATTCGCTGATCTCTCTACCAATACTGCCATTTCTCTGGATCTAAGAGTCTTGCTCGCCTTTCCTGAGGCCGATTGGTCTTATCTATTGAAAATTCTTTTGATGAGAGATGCCTATCTCACCGGCATTATAATGCGGCATCTAATGCAGCATTTGCCTTCATCGGAAAACTTTAAGAACGTGGCGAAAATTTCCTTTACCAGCGCCGAGGGTGCCCCTCAGAAATGTGAGGCCTTTTTGTGTCGCGGTGAATGCTTCAATGTCACCGAGTCTATTGCCGGGGATATAGGTAAGTTGGGATGTGTACTTACATATATATGATTCGGGAAACGTATTTACTGCTTGTTTGATATGTGTTATATTTATACTATATAGAAAATAACCTTTCGATTGATTTATTTTATAGTACATTTTAGTATATTTTTCGAAGCGTCTTGAGTATTGAAAAATATTTTGTTTATGCTTGGGGCGACAGAAAATTGATGTTTCAGCTCTCACAACTCCTCCTTATACCTTCTAACAATTACTATAGTAAAATGGAATAATACTGACAAGTAAATAACATTTTAAAATAGATTTCATGTTATTATTAAAATTTTTAAAATATAGTTAGTAATAGTATTTCCCAAAACAGTAAAGTTGTAAGGCTACAAATTGTAGTCAAGAAACAAAAAGCATTACATTATACAACACAAAAATAATATTATTTACAATATTTTCAATAACTTTACACTATATACAGTTTATTTTGAACTGAATAAAACAGTTTTAATGCCTTCGAAAATAAAAACAAATCCTACAATCACCTCCAAACAATAATTTTTTTTAGAAAACTTGGGAAAAAAATTACTAAAGAACTTACAAATTCAGTGTCAAATACGCAATATTTTATTACAACAAAAAAATTGATTAGGATTGCTGCAGTATGAAATATAAACTTTATTTATCTCCCTTTTCGCTTTAGATCCCGTGGGCCAGTCCAACTACCAGATAGTCCTTTCGCTCACCTACTTAGTTGTTGCTGTGGGCAAGGCGGTGGATATCAAATCCTGTCTAATTAAGACCCTCGAAGAACATGCGATCGCAGGCTGGAGCGATTGTCTGGACAAGCGACAGGTGTGGAACCAGAAGAGGACTCCCTGGCTGGAGGCCATCATGCATTTTGTGTATCCCGTCCTCGACTGTGTGGTGGAAATGCTCGTAAATGCTGTGGAAAATGGAGCCAGCATGTATCAGGCCATGTCATTGGCTCTTACCTGTGTCTCTGAGATCTGGGATTGCCTGCCCGAGGGATTGTATAAGATTGCTTCCTTGCTGCAGGATATCATTCCAGTTTCGACGCGGCCTCTGGGGGATTCTGTGCTGCTACAGGTGGTTTTTGCCGCCTTGTATACTGAGCTCGTCAAGACAGCTGCAATGTATGAGCAGAGTGAGTGTTTACTTAGGAAATTAAACGGAAAATTCTCCTTTACTTATTTATTTGATTTATTTGCAGGCAAAAACGAGGACAAGGCCTCCATTTGCTACTCCATATCAGAAGCTATTTGCTCCATTGACGAGGATGACAAGCACACGGATCAGATCGAGTTATTCCTTAAACAGGCCAAGGAGAGTATTAACTTGGACACCGATTTCGAGGGAACAGTGGGCAGCAATTGTCGCGGGGCAGGTGGCATGAGTGCCGTTAGTACCATCAAAATGGATGACTTAGCCCTGACAAATGCGGAATCAGAACGTCTTAGCCATAGTCCGCCCAACAATTATGCCATGGAGCTGGATGTGGGCATTGCAGATTATATAGCCGAAGTCCTAGTCAGCGATATTTTAACCACAAATATTGGCAAGCAAGCCCTTAAAGTGGTTTATAATTATTTGAAATTTAACAAGGACTGGCTGCTGGAGCAACTGGGCACGGGTGACAATGATCCCAGTCCATTTCAGGGAGTTCAGGGTCAGAATATCAAGGAGGCCAAGACCTCGGTGCTTAGGTCTATGTTCTTTATCGGGAATACCCCCTTTGACCAGCTGCTCACGGGTTCCCTAAAAATTGACTATGTCAGTTGGCTGCAGATGCCGCTGTCCCTGAATCCGGAAAGGACCTGGCTGCATTTAACCAGACGTTGCGACTTCCAGGAAGATGCCAAGCTGGCGCTGCCCGAGGTGGCCATGGTCGCCGGTATTACAAAGATAATGAAGCGGCGCAAGGAGTTCCCCAAGTGAGAGGGTGTGTGGGGAAGAACCATTAGCATGAGTTCACTTCAAAAAATAATTTACATTTTGTTAATTTACAGTTAAAAAAAAATTAATTTAATTAATTAAAGTAAATATTGAAGTAAAATGATTCAGAAATATTATGAAAAAATAAGTACTTAAAATTTTTAAATAATAATAATAGTATAGTAAATAGTACTATTATAATAGAGGAACGGGGAAATATTCGATTTAATATATCGAAAGAATATCTCACTCAATCGAAAATATCGTTAAGTTATCGATATTATCTATATCAGAAATGTTATTTAATTTATATGCTCTAACTATACTAAATAAAAACAGTAAAACAAAATATTGTATTAGTTTATTATTTTCTTTCCACAAAATTGTTAGGCTAAGGCTCTTCCTTGATACAATCCGATATATCAAACAGAATATCGAATTATCCCGCATATGTATATCGATACAGTATCGATATTGTCTTCGATAAAATAATGATTATCAAAAGTTAAGTTATTTTGGATAAAAATGCTTGGGTAAATGCAATACAAGCTACGCAGTTTTTGACTTTCCGTGAAAAACTCCGCAGTTTTTGACTTTCCCTGAAACAGAATTTTTCTTTTTAAAGTTAACATCTCGAGGCTTTAATACAAATCCCCCATTCGAGGCTTCAATGCTCAGGACGTCCTTTATAGGTATTTTTCCTTTTGTATTTCGCGGTAATTTAAGGAAATGAAATTTTCTGTGTAAGGCAGCTGTAAATTATGTCGTAGATGCTGGCGACAGTGGGAGATCCTCCTTTGGGGGCGGCTTCCCACTTTGGATGTCATTAACGCCGCATAATGCAAACAAGTCTGACGACGATAGGCACCTTAGCAAATGCACAGCACAATAAGCGTTGAGGCTAAAAAAAATATTTACTCGTGCTTCACCCTGAACCTCTCCCCGGTTAATATATATATATATGTATGTACAAGGAAGGAGGCTGCAGTAGCCGAAAATGTTTTTGTCCACATTCTGCGTAGTTGCTTGGCACTTGGCAATTGCTCAGCTTTGCTCCTGGTCGCCTTTTGAGCTTCTTTTCGCCTCCTGTCGCTGCGCTCCGCTCCTCATTCAGCCAGTTATGAAAATTACTGAAACGTAGCCAACGAAAAGTGGAGGCGGAGGAGGAGGGGGCGGGTGAAAGTGGCAGGACCAGCAGGACGAAGGCACGCACACACAGGGACACGCCAGCAATAGCAACAACATGAGGAGCAGCTCACACAGGACAACGTGACAAATAAAATCAAGCTAGAATTGAGAAGAAGCTCCGCAGGATGATATGGACTTGGGCTATGCGCTACTTTCTAATAATATTGGAGCAAAATATTTAAAAATGATTATATGAAATGGAAAATTATTATATGAAATTATTTTGAATGATTTTATCCTTTCTAAAACATTAGAAAAATAGGAATTATGTAGGCAAATAAATAAAAATGTAATAAACAACATAGATTTTTAAACCTTTAAAAATTTGTTATTCTATTATTTTCCTAAAATTAAATTATAATATATTTTTATAGGTAAGTAGTTAGTTAAAATAAAAAAATAAGATTTTACTTATTTATTATATTCAAAAATTTTGAATAACCGAATCCCATTTCGGTTAAAAAACCGTAACCGTAACCNAAATAAAACTTTTTGACCGAAACCGAAACCGTAACCGAAATACTTATATCGGTTGAGACCGTAACCGTAACCGAAACCGATATTTGTTCCGGTTTTAATCCCTGTTCAAAATAAATATTCATAAGCTTGGTGAAATGGTTTAATAACTGAAAATATTACTTATTAGCTCAGGACTAAAAACCAGAAATATTTAAATTCATATTTCAACAAAATATTTCATACATTGAAATGAAAATTAGTGTGGTTTCACAACAAGTTAATTAAACTTGTTGTATAAAAGTTGTCAGAAACATCATATTATTTATATTTGTTAATTATATTATAAATGCCAATTTCAATAACAAATGTATATCGAAAGGAAATACTGAAAAATATCGCATATCACACAAATCTTCAACAATTTCATTAAATTTAGTTATCATATTGTACCAATTATAAAAGAATACATTTGTATTAGGTATTTATAATTATTTTCAACAATAATATTTCAAACTATTCTTTTATATATCGGCCTTCGCGTCCATTATCGATGCATATCGATATTTTTATATTATCAGTCATCCCTAGTCTTTATTATAAATAAACTTTTTCGAAGATAATTATACAAATAAAATGGGAAATACCCATTGAAAATATTTTTAACTTAGTAATAGTAAAACTTATTAACCTTTTAAAATTTTTATTCAGACTTAAAAAATACAAACATTTGTCCTCTCATATTTTAATAAATTTACGAAAAAAAACAATAATTAGCAAAAAAAAGTTTCCCACTTTGAATAAAAAATGCAAACACACCGAACAAATATTTGTGGTTCCCATAAATCTCCACCTAAAAGCCACTTTTTGCTCCACTCTGGGATGTAAGCATTTAAAAAGAAATAAACACGAGTGTCCTCTCATAACAAATCAACTCAGCAGTTTCGAATGCAGCGCCGCCCCATTGGCTGGCATTTGGCTACAAAGCAGCGGCAGTAGGAAAAGCAGCCTCAGCGGCGACTCTGGATCTGACTCCGAATATAGAAACGATTCCCTGCTTGGTCCTTTCATTCAGTTTCATTCAGCTGGCGCTGCTGGAAGCGTGCGGACGTTCGTTGTTTAGAGCTCGGTCATAAAGTCAAGTGGCAAAGCGGGCAAGTGGCACCTAAAAAAATAAAAGAATAAAAAATTAAAAAAAAGGAAACAAAAAAATTGAAACCGAAAAAAAGGACGACAAACGTGCGGGGCTAAAGTGCGAATGGTAACGGTAATTTGCAGACATTAGTTGCCGCACACACACACCAGCATNCACACACCAGCATACAGCGGTGATTAAATACTGTGGAAGGAGAAGTGCGAAAAGTGTCAAATTACGCATACGCAGCGTATGCCCGTATGCTTAAATGCTGCAAATTTAAAAGCGTAATGAGCTGTTCACGTTGGAATTGAAAATGTTTGCCGTAAAGTTGGCCCCTCTTAGTGTATGCCAAGCACGTAGTGGACTTTTGTGATGTGGATACGGCTCTTTGATTGTTAGACCATTTTTGGATAGATCAGGGGTCTTGAGAATTGAGTGAACGAAACTAATAAAAAAAGTAAAGTCAACTAGCTATAAAAGTGAAATAAATAAAATTATAAAAGGACAAAAGTGTGAGGCAGTTGTTAATCAATGCAAACAGTGAATATCCAACTAAATTCCTTACGAAACAGATAAACAAAATACCTATTAAGAAAAAATCAAATATTTAATAAAGTTAAAAAAGTTAAAATTAATAAAATATAATTAAAATATGAGCCAAATGCAACTGCAACAGCAACGCATTCGCCGTGGACGACATCAGCATCGCCATCAGTCCGCAGAGTGCGAGTGCTTACGTCCTGTGATAAGAGTTTTTGGTCTGCTGACTTCATTCGGTAAGCTCAAGTGCTTGGAAATCCATGCAAGCAAAATAAAATAACTCTCAGGACAGGTGACCTCCCTCCCTCCTCCCCACTCCCCTTGCCCCCCCTTACTCAAGATAATGCCAATCACGATACGGGGTTAGATGCATGTGCCTGAATAAATGCATGTGCATTGCTCTTCTCGTGTCCTTATTCGGAATGTTTACCCTTGACAAATCGTCAGAAAATACTTGTATATAGAAATCAAGCCTCGGGATATGTTGAGTGCTGTGGCTTATTATATTTCTTGCTATTCAATATGAATTCTAAGGCTAAGAAGCTGAGTGAATGCGTTCTTCTCGAAGTCCTTTATTACATCCTTCTTATTATTATTATTTCTTTGAGGCGTTTTTACTGGGCATAATAAACAAAGGGAAATGAATTTTATCAAAATTAAATTCTCTAGGAAGTGCATGAAGGTAAATTGCATTAAATTTATGTAAATAGAGTTTTGGGAAAATAAAAATAGCGACATAAATATGAGTATAAACATATTTTTGTTTTTGTGTGCACAAAAGTGAATTAAATGTGATAGCTTCACCATATAAAATAAGTGAAAAAT
>JAEIIU010044494.1:0-37355 GCA_018874675.1 Drosophila baimaii
GTAACAAATTATCTGCAAGGGTATATACACTTCGGTTCCGCCCGAAGTTAGCTTTTCTTACTTGTTTTAATATGAATTATATTTTTTATTGCGTTGGGAAGTAGCTAATATATATCGGCTTTCGCATTAGTATAAATATATTTATATTTTCTGTCATTCCTAGGTTGTTGCTTACCGTTGTTTTCTGAAGATTGCTCAGAAAGCACTATTTTAAAGTCTAGTGCGAGTGAATCGCATAAAAGTAGTCGGACATCGCCTAATTATGCTGTTCAAGAGACCTTTTTAAGCTTAGACAGATTTATAGTGACGGGTTATCCACCTCTTATCTGATTGTCTATATCAAGTTTCTGGCTCAAAGGCTTATTACTTAGGTATTTTTCTGTGCACAATCCAATATGCTTACATATTTAAACCCCACCAAGTATAAAAAGAGGCCTACCATTTTAATTGAATGCTATATTAATTTTATTTACCACTCAATTGTTCGCCTATAAAACTTCAGTGCCCAGCAATTGGTTCAACTCTTACAGATAATTATACGGCACACTTGACTCGACAAATTATATAATTTCAATACGCACAGAGACTGAACCGCCAGCATATGTGCTTATGTATTGCCGTTTAAAAAACATTTCCCCATGTATTTTTCGGGGTTGAGATACATGGAAAATTGTTGAATTTTCTGGAACTCATCATGCGGAGCAGCCGTAAATTGCCCGGGGCGTCTTGTACATAGGAGCGAAGCGAGCGGCTAGAGCTGCAGCCGAGCAAAAACTAAATAACTCCGAAGAATGAATTATGACAGTTCTAATTGACTGAAATATGGTGCGATGGCTGCTTTCCATCATCCCGATCTCGTTTGGGGTTGAGAATAAGCAGCCAGAGGGGCTGGGTCCCCGGGAGTGAAGTGAGCAAACGAGCATCTTACCAGATACTCTGCTTCACTTTCGTTTCAGTTGCGCCTCAGCTCGAGTTGGATTGGATGGGATTGGATTGGATTGGCTTGGCTTGATGTCTGGTCTGGCTATTTCCGAAAAGGCAGTGGGCTGGGGGGGAGCGGAGGAGCTGGATGGCTGCTGACTCGAGTGGATCTCTTGAAAACAGAACCCAAGGAGACGGCGACAAGCGGACAGTATTTCATTTTCGGTGCTCTCTGTTCGTTTTTGAAGTGCCAGCTTGTGTATCTGAAAGATACGCTTAGCAGGCAGCGGGCACACACAATCGAGGCAAGGAAACGCCAGGCGTAGCTGTGGCCGTTGCTGTTTTTGGGGGTAAAATGAAAGAAATGGATTTTTGACAGATTTATGACTATCGAGCCGTCTTCATATTTTGAATTATTGCCATCGAAATAGACGAAAAATTCGTTTTTCTCTCGCTTCACTTCGCTGCGGTTCGCTTAGGTTTGGTATGGTTTTCCGTTGTGGAAAACTGCCTCCTGCGGTTCTCAAGCAATCCACCGCACACACACTCGCACACACATTCGGATTGCTTTTTGGCAGCTCCAGCCCTCGACTGTCGCCGGCCTGGAAGGTGGAACCTGGACGACAGGATGAAGCCAGTTTTTGGCTATTCCGTTCGATTCTGTTCTCTGATTATTCTTTTTTTTCCGCTCCGTTCTTAGCCTAACTCCTGGAGGTTTCCTTGCGGAAGTTGAGTCGTGTGCGGCTGTTTTTGATGATTCCTGCACCGGATGGGGTATCCCAAGATGATTTTATATGGTACAATATAATAAGGGTTGAAGAGAATAAAAACATATAATAGTGTGTGAGAATGTTAGGGTTTTGTAACTATTAAAATAGTTGTGGATATTTATGCAATATTGTTTGGAATAAAAGAAACATTTACCAAGTAGGAATCGATAAACACGAAAGAAAAACTATCGGATTATTACTATGAAAATATATGTACACACTTGTGAATATACCTTGCCAACTAATAAATTCTTCAAGTAATGCTAATATAATAATATGGAAATTAGGCATGGCCAATATGGCAAATGAATGCGCGTTATGCATCTTTTATTCTATATTGCTTCAAAACAATTGTATTAGGATTGACAAGGACAGTCACACGATACCAAAGACGATAGAACTATTAAGATGAGTAACGACCATAATTTTGAATAGCCATATGCAAGCAATTTTTTTGTTTCTGATAAAAATCGCGTTCTCTCCGTTCTCACAAAGGTAAAGGTGTGAAAATATAAAAATAGAATGTGATTGCATGTGGGCGTATAGATGTAGAATGCGTGAGAATACGTGTACACACATACAATTGTTGGCTGCCGCTGTATAACTACAAGAGAGCGCGATTTCCCTCTAGCTCTCTGGCAAGTGAGCCTGGATCCAGCGCTGGGTACAGCAGGAAAAATGCGCGTATTAACCTACGTATATACACACACACATTAGTTAAATGAACATACTCTGTTAATTTAGCACTCTATAAAACTTAACAAATTGAGTCGCTTTTGAGGAATAGTACTGACAAGACGCAGAATAAAATCAAAGAATAGAACATTAAGGTAACTTTTACACTTTTAACATCTATGCCATAAGAGAAACCATTATGTATTATAGAAACCCTGGAAGATTAAGAAAAACTATGGCCATTACGCATGATAAATATGACAATCCAAGTGAATGAGTGTTATGTACCTTATTCTTTTATTGTCTTTGCTTCAAGACTATGTATTTATATCTATGCAAAAGATTAAAAAACCAACTAATGGTGGTTAAAATAAATGCATTATTTTATTGTCTTTGCTTCAATACTAATTAAATCTGTGGAAGGATAATAAAAACTGTTGCTATTTTTTCACTTTTTTAGAGCACCTGCAGCTAATAAAAGCGCTTGAATGTTGCAATACTATTTTATTGCCCGCATGCCACAGACAATTACATTCCATGTAAATATACAACTAAATCGCAAAGCGCATTCACCAATTTGTAACGAATGTAAATGCCTTTCTCTGGGCCATTTTCCATCTGTCCCCGGTTCCGCTATCGCTATCCGATCGCCAGTCGAGCGTATCGCCAACTCCTCCGGATCGTGACACTCGCAAAAAGACAACATCCAATGCATGTTTCGGCCTCCAGAAACACACAAAACGATATCGTACAACCGCAGTGGCATAAGCATCTAATCGTGGCGGCCGAATCAAAATCGGATTGATAAGCGTTCGGCTGGGAGTCGAGTCCGCCGAGTAGCCGAAAATTAAGTAGCGCTAGGAAATTAACCCGCAGGTCCCTGTGCTCTTCGATAAGAACCACCCGGATCCCGATCCCGATCCCATAAACAAAGCCAATTTGGAGGCGGCGAGAGATCGAACGGAAAATATGCAGCAGCAGCCCCCACTCGGCAGAGAGGCAAAAAGCCAACACAGAAGCAGCTACTTTAAATGAACAATTTTATTTTTATCCCGCAAACAAATCTTGCCGTCGAATGTTTTACAATTGGTGCTTCCAGCCAGCTGGGTCCCACTGTACCCGCCAGTGCCCGCCAGTGCCCCGCCTCCCTCGTCCGCAGACGCGGCCAGAGCTGGAGTCGCAGCCGCAGTTGGAGTGGACGCTTCAGTCCGAGTGGCGAGCGTATTTAAGCAACATTATTGCCAAATCGTGACCATAGTTCCATGAAACTGATACCGAGCAGCAGCCGCAGCAGCAGCAGCGGCAGCAGCAGCCTTGGAGGCGGTGGCTGTGGCTGCCACGCCCCAGCGGCCAGTGCGCCTGATGTGGCGCCCCCACCTCCCACCTCCCCATGGCTCTCCGCTGCCAGCCCCCACTTGTTTGCCATATAAATTAAATGAAGTGCAAAATGCTTGAGCGCCAGTGGAAATCATAACGGTTAGTCCATATGCAGCCGCCCGAGGGTCCCGGTACTGTGTGCACTATGTGTGCCCAACTTCAGATCAAGCTATCGATCGGGCCATCGCAAATTGGCAGCTTATAATGCCAATATTTATAGATTTCTCCTGCGGTCCCACCACACGTCTCCTCTGGCTGGAGTACTGGCTTATTGTTTATTTTGAGTTGGGTTCGAGTTACTACACTACACATCTGGAATATACATTACAAAAGATAAGTGTAGTTTTTTGGATTTGAAATGTAAAAATAAATACGTCTTGCAATTCTTTAAGGCTTTGACGAAAAGTCCTTAAACAAAGCATTTTCGATAGACTTTGCATTTCTTTAAGGCTTTGATGAAAAGTCCTTAAACAAAGCATTTTCGATAGACTTTAAAGTATGATTCAATCAAAACTATATATAGTTTATTCCTTTAATGAATAAAGAAAGCATTACAAGTCCCAGTGCAATATAGTTTTTCCTTTTAGCCAATCAAAGGAATCGTAATAAAGTTAAGAATTCTTGAAAAATGTTATCTAAGCAAACACAGGCTCCAAAGCATGTCTGCCTGTCTAGATCGACGCTGCCGCTCTTACAAATATGGCGAGACTTTGCGAGAATCGATATTCGATTGCCGTCTCTGGGGCCTTAATGTCAGTGGTTGTAGTCACGGCCCGGATTGGCCTTTAGCCGGTTGCCAATGGCCAAGATCTGTCGCCGGACGACCTGTAGCTGCTCCCGTTGTAAATGTTGTTGCCATCATCGTAGGCGACATCACACATTTTGCGCTGGCTACGCTCCGGACCCCGGATCGCAGCCGTCTGCACGCCCCAAATGGCGCTGGTCCCCGCCCGATTCCCGGGCTCCCGGGCTCCCGGTTCCCCCCAGTCTGACTCCTCCCTCGCCCAATGGCTGATTTACGAGCAGAAGTGGCAACTGCAGCGGCGGTGACAGCGATGCCAATACCGAGATGCCGCAACGGCCATGATCATCGTTGGCCAGGTCAGTTCCATTATTTTCCGGCCAATTCGCCATTGTTACAAATGCTAATTTTGATATTTTGTATTTAAATGCAAAAGAGGCGGACGCTGAAATTCCACACAGAAACAGCCAGCAGTAACTGCAACTGCAACTGCAGCAGCAGCAGCCGCAGCAGCTGCTGCAGCCAGAAGCAAGAATATAACTTTATGGAGCAGTGCAGCGTTTATCCTTTAAAATCTAGACTAAACGGAAAGGGTATGTGAAGATCCCTCGAATAGTAGGGAATCGTTTATTAGAAATTTTATTATTAAAGAATTTTCGTAGATCTGGAATCTTAGAAGGGAATAGATAGATTTATACTGAACTGAAATGTAGAAACAAATAGCTTAATCTAAATTATTTTTTAGGCCTATAACTCATTTGTTTGGTCCTTATTCTCACGTTAACACTTTTTCCTCGCTTTATTCGGGGTTGGCTATATATTATATCTATTCTTGCGAAATCGAACAATAATCGATAAGAACTAAAAGAATTGATTATATTGATGCTGAAATGAAATTTTCCCAGCTTCCAGTATATTAAGAAATAACACATATTTATTTGCCCATCATTATTATTATTTATTTATTAAAATAAATTTTGTAAAAAAAGACATTAAATGTAATTTGTTCAATCCATCTGTTATACATTTAATTTAGTTTCTAAAGTAGCTAAACAGTTTTAAGCCAAGAAGTTAGCTTAAAATGGGTACTAAAACTAGTAAACTGTGACTATATTATACAATGTTTCAAATAATGAGACAAGCTAGCTTTCTGTTTATTACACTTAATCTTTATGCTAAAAAAGTATCTGGTTTGATAAGGTTATGAAGATATAATCTGGTTTTTATTGTTCTATAATTCAAACATATTTTATTAATAATTTGATTGCAATTCTAATTTATTATAACTCCTATTATACATATATTAGGTAGGAAAGTCAGGCAACCTTTTCCCTAAATCTTTATAATAATAAAGTATCTGGTTGGACAAAGTTATGACGATATAATCTGGTTTTTTTTATAGTTCTATAATTCAACCCCATTTTATTAATAATTTGATTGCAACTCTAATTTCATATTAATCCTATTATTTATTAGGTAGGAAAGTCAGGCCACTTTTTCCCTAAACTTCGTCATAGAGAATCCGTTGTTCTGTAACATTGCCACAGCTCAGCTCAAACCTTTCAGTATTTTCTTCTAGTTCTTGCTGCAAATGTGGCATTGAATTTCATATTGCTCTTGCCCCGGCGATAGCCCCAGTGCTCCTCTGTCCTTCGTACAGCAAGTCCGATGTTTCGGGCCTGGCCGTCGCGATCTACGCCGAGTCGCATTCACAGCCGCCCCCCGTGCCCGGCCTTAGGCCCCTCCACATGCACATCCCCAGAGCTGGGCCGCTCTTGTGGTCGATGGCTATGTAATGGATGTTATGTTCTTGGCGGCGATCGCATGACAGGCGCATGTTGCAGCCGCTGGCATCCGCACCATTATGGCCAAGAGTCGCGAGTCGCTGGCGAGTTGCTGGCGAGTTGCAACCCACCGTGGCCCAATGCATCGCGCATTCCCCAAAAAGCGTGTAATCAATAAACAACAAGAGCCATCGCCAGTGAGGCCCTCTCTCTCTGTCTCGCTTCCGCGGGATCACTGGATGAGATGGGATTCGATGGGATTCGATGGGATGGCCTGGACCTGTGGCACCTTGCGTCTCCCCGGTGTAACCTTTGGGAATGCCGTGGCGATTGCGCTCGATTGTATCTGATTCGCTCTCATCTTCGTTTTTCTTTCGGGTTTTTTTCAGTCCCAGTCTCCGGGATAATGATCCATTGTTTGCATCCTGAACTTGTTTAAAAAAGCGCTCAGTCCACACACGCTTACACACGATTTCTGCTCCACTCCATCTTGTTTGCCGTCTGGCTGCCTCATCACCGTCAAGGCTCCCGTCCATTTCTGGGGGCCCGAATGGCCGGAATATTTGGCCAATGGCATTTACAGCAGCTCGCTTAGCTTAAGGTATTTCTAAGCAAATTATAATAAATCTTAAGTAGATGCTTATGGTTGGTCCTCTTAGGGATTATATAAAGAGAAGAAGTTACTAGTATTAACTGTCTTAAGAAACCATAACTAATTTACAAAAGAAGACAAGAAATTTAGACTTGTAATTTATTTAAAGTTTATTTAAATTTCCCTCTCTATAGCAGGTTTATTTATTTTGTATTTTCGGTTCTTGCCAGTAAGGCTTCTCCCATCTCCCACAAATATATTTAATTACAAAATCATGAATATGTCCCGAGATCTCTTAGATAAATAACAAACTCCAAGGTCCGTCACATGAAATCTCTCTAAATCAAAGCTCAATCGCAATTTGCATACAAATTTCGGATCTCAGGCTCTGGGGCCCTATTCACCTTCTGTGAAATGATCTTTCAGGGAATACCGAAATGTGTTAAGATATGCAGGTAGATGTCATCACGACCTGGACCGAAACAATTTTGCATTTGGGGGCCAATAATTTCAAGAATTGATGCAAACTAAATAAATCACTCACAAGGACAACACCCCCGATCCTCCGAGAGGAGGAATTCGCCACGGACTCGCGAGGATCGTGCAGTGCTTGTTGGCTGTCAGGATGGGCAACGTTTTGGGTTTGAGGCGAGCCAAGCTGGGGCAGGGGCTGTGCCGGGTCCGCCGGCCTAAATGACCCATTGTGTTGCTGGCTCCTAAGCAATTGTTCTGCCTGACGACGACTGATATCGGTTCGGGGATGCTGTCGCTGTTCTGGTTTCGCTCTTGGGAAGAAACAATCGATCGTTGGATCTGAAGGCGATCCTGTCGCTGCGACAAATATCACGCATGAATATTTAAAAGTTTCCCTTTTCCTTTTCCGCATAAAACACAAAGGGTGGGTTCGGTGAAATTTATGGCCGTCAGCGGGCCTCGATTTTGTGGAATATCATGTTGTTGGTCGTAAAAACAAACCAAAAACGTTTCTCGATTCCTAGCAAATCAGTTATGAAGGGTCTTCAGGCCGTCGTAGCATACATTATTTCGAGGGCAGTTGCTTGAGAGCTTGGCACGTTCGCCGTGATTTACTGCAGATGGTAATCCTGGGGCGCTGATAAGGCCGAGAGTCGCTTGGCGATCGCAATCGAAATAGTAAATCTCTGTGCCTTATCGTCGGCGGAGTCATTAAACGATTATCTTGCAATCGCTCAAATTGTTTTATTATTAAAAGCTCGGCGAACAGGTGAATATGGAGCCATATAGCCATATAGCCATACAGCGATAGGGATAAGCCCGCTCTGTGTCATGCCAAACTCTTCCCTCTGATAGCGACTAGAGTCGTGATGATGACGATGATGATGATTGCGTTGGCGGAATTTACGACTCAGACATGAGTCTTGCATTGTAAATCAGTCATTAGCTATCAATTCCCGTGATTGATTTATGCTTTGTTTTTGATCGTTATTGATCATTTTTTCTCGTTGCTTTTCGCTCGATTAGATTAGTATTATTTATAGAACATTTGTAAGAAACAAATGTACACTGGGCTGGGCTTTCAGTTGGATCAGGTTAGTTTTATTTCACCAGCGAAGATATCTGATATACTATAGGTTAATGAATTTTATTAAATTTATAATATACCCGGTACTTTACCTATACCGTAGAGTCAACTGTTGATGTAACAGATTTCAGCTGAGCTTAACCGTTTGGATTATTGGACTCTCCTCGCAGTTGTGTTGGTTGTTTTGCTTCTGTATTGCATTTGACCACGAACAACAGCAATACAACTATAAAAGGTCGAGAGAACTGCCCTCTTTTGAGGGTTCTAGTTGTTCAGACGTCTATCTCTCTCTAGCGCGTGTCTGAAAGTATTTAGAATCCTGAACGAAACTGATGAGTCTACCTTCTATAGTTATACCATGCGCACAACTATACTCTTGGAGACAAAATGTGAAGCTCCCTCACAGTTGTAAATGGCAAAACCGTTCCTTTCATTATTTGTTTTTGCTTCTGGCTTGAACCTAACGTGTAAGAGAGAGAGAAAGGGAGATAGAGAGAGAAAGTGATAGGGCACACAGATACCAAAGCCGCTAGAAATAATTAATTAGGAAGAGAGTCTTTGCAGATATATACGTGCTTAAAACATATTTCCGCAAAGCAAGCGGCATCAAGAAACCGAAGTCTGTTCTAGCAGTTTAACAGAAATAGAATGGAGGATGGACCATCGGAGACGTTTCCTTAATTGTATTCTTAAGTACATATGTAAGTCCGCGGGTACTTGCAAACTTTTAGTGAATCACCTATACGAATGATAGGCTCCACGATAAACAAGTTTATTTTAAAATTTTGACACTCCGATCTCCACAAAATATAAGAAGCAAAAGCTATAGTAAAGTAAATAAATAAATATTTAATACCCTGTGTGTGCGTTTACTTGAAGTCCAATCGGTAGATATTTATATGTATCTATAGGCTAATAAGAGATTTGTTTCGTTGAGCATTACCAGCCGAGTCGATCTAGCCAAATTCGTTTTCCAGCTTAACTTAGAGGCACTTTTTTTCATTAACAACTGCAAATGTTTTTTCGTACGTTCATAACAATCTTAATTAAAGGTGTGATTAAGGTTTCATTCTCTCACCACCTTCACAAAATCCATCCATCGCCAGTCACCGCAATTCTCTTAAATTCAACGATCCCTTTGACTGGACTCGTTGCAACTTAATCTGCATCGGCATTAGCCAGATGTGCCCCGCTCCCATCCCGCCGATCTAGATCGCGCTGTGATCCATATGGCCAGAGAGCGTCGCTGACCATAATTTATATTTCCATGCGCATGCGCCTGTCAATGGAGCGCGGAGGCAATATCTAAACAGCGACTCTGTTTAATGGCTGCCTGCCTTGAGGTCGTGGATCGGGGGAGAGGCGATCTGGCGGCGGGTTAATTTAAATACAAACAACTGGCTACAGACGGGCCCGGGCCCGGTGCGATGGCGCTAAATCAAACGATGAACACGAAATTGCCATAATGACGGCACCGAGGTGCCCTGCGACGCGCGCGATCCTTTCGACAGACTGAAATTATATTGGTAAATGGCTGAGCACTTGTTGAGGCCTCTCGAGCTACTTGCGAAAATTGCTACATTGAAAATTATTGCACATGTTGCTGCGGTGATTCCAGCGCACAGCACAGAAGCCGAAAACGTTCATCAAAAGTGCAAATTTGTGGCAGCTCCCTGGCAGGTTTTTGGGCACTTTACGGCCAAGGAGTTTTGGAGCTGCAGTGTCTCCACATGCCGCCACATGCGGCAGCTGATGATCGAACAAAAGTCGCTTGAGTCACGACTTCGCATAAAAGAGCAGCCTAGGGGAAGTCTCTGAAGAAGGGCTTAGGTTTCTTCCGACGACTACGACGACCTTTCCATTCCGATGAGTCACATTAAATAAGCTTCAATTGCTTGAATTCTTGGCACTGCATCATGATCACTGTAGACTGTACGGTTTGCCGTCGGCAAAGTCATAATATCTATAGGTTTTGGGGTACAAAAAGTGAACTCGAAACGATACATTACAAAGTATCAAAGAAAAAAACATAAAAATAAATGTAAAATAGATCTCCCTTGCTTTAAAATTCACTAGAACATCTAGGCATTCAAGGCAAAGTTCTACAATTTTAACCCAAACCAAAATGTATAAAATTATTGTAATATTATTATGTATTTTGTGTACAGATATCGCTCATACACTCCACCACTTGGACTCGCTGAATACTGTGGTATCTGAAAAGACTCTCTACACCATTGAAGGCGTCATCTTAACTCCGGATGAGACGCTGAACCTTTCGGGACTATACAGTCGGGATATAACCCTCTCGATTGATAATGGCAAGATCAAGGGATTCGTGCGACCGGATGGACGCTTTACCATAAGTGGAGTGTCGAACGGTAGCCACATTCTGGAGGTGCACCACCCTGACGTTTATTTCCAGCCCGTAAAGGTGGAGATCACCGGAAAGGGAAAATACCGCGCCCGCAAGGTTAGCTACGTCCAGCCATCGTTGATCGATCAAGTGCCATATCCCTTGCGCCTGCAGCCACTGGGCAGGCGAAATTTCTTCCATACTCGCCAGCAATGGCGCCTGGTTGATGTCCTTTTGAGTCCCCTGGTACTCGTTATGGTGGTACCGATGCTATGCATGATGATTCTCCCTATGATGATCAGCGATCCGGAGGCCAAGAAGGAGTTGGACAACATTCCGTTTCCAAAAATTAAGGACATACCGGACTTTAGCGACATGTTGTCCTCATATCTTTCGGGCAACCCCGTCACCGAACCACCCAGACAAGTCGCTGTGCCTCCCCGAAAGAATTGAATAGAATATCGGATGTTGTGTTAATTCCATAAAAACGGTATTCTTTTATTTGATCACAATGTTCTCTCTCTTTTCCAATTACATAACTCTTTGCCAAGGCGTGTGGCAGCCCTGAAAAGGGCTTCTGTGTGTTTCGGGTTAGGGGATTCGTCTTGTTTTCTGTTCCACACTCGATCGATCAGCCTGGCAAGCCAAAGTCTTTCAAGGACTCCGAACTGGTGCACCCTTCTGATTTCTGCATCCTGAAATGGTAAGAGCGAAGAATAGATCTTAGTAAAAGCATATTATTCGTAGTATTAACAACTGCTTTAATTGCCCAATTAAGTTAAATTAAAAAGAGACTACTCCGTGTTAATTAAATACTAAAGAAAACTTTGAAAACTAAAATTTATTTAGAGAGAGCGCCAGTTATCGAGCTTTTTAGATAATGTTAATTATAGTAGGTAGAGGACGATAATTACCTTGAAAAAGCAGGCCTTGCTACTTCGCTGAAGAGCCGGGGGAACAGGACGCGGCAGGAATCGTTTTGGGTACCAACACCCCCCACTTGCCGGGCGTCGAATCTCAGATTATTTCGTTATCATCTCTACAGCACCGATTCTCGCCAATTCTCCGGGCGCAGTCTTCTGCACTTTTCGGTGTCTCTTTGTCCGGTTTTAAACAAAATGTCGTCCATGCCTGCGGCCATCATTTCACAGGACGAGATGCATGGCCATAGCGGCCAGGTAAGGGCCTCTTCCGTATGACACTTTGACGTGAATCTCGGTTCGCTAGGCCAAACCCAAAACACACCCTGAACCCTGGACACAGATGATGGGTTTTGCGGATTCTCAGTAGGGCGGAGGCGAGGCGGCGTTGGCAAACCAAAAAAGTTGAAAATGTGTTTTTCTCGAAACAACGAAAACAAGGCAAACGATTCGATTCGATTTCGCTTTTCGTCTCGACTCTGCGGACTTTTAGGCGGTCTTCTCCTTCTTCACGCAGAATTGTCGCAGGGCCGCCAGTGAGTTTCCGCCGCTGCCGCTGAGATTCTCCGGAGACTCGGATCCACCCGCAGCGGCCGCTGCAGCAGCTACCAGCTTGGCCCGTGCATTGCCAGCGCCCCCGGCACCACCACTGCTGCCCAGGGAGTCGAACATGGAGGATAGTGCGTTGAGGGAATCACTGGGATACTTCTTGTTGTTGCCCTCGGAGCTGCCGTCGTACGACTTGTGACTGGAGGCGGGTGACTTGGGCGTAACGGATCGCTGGCTCTCGGCCGGACTCCTGGGCGGCAGCAGCAGCCTCGTTTGGGGACTGGCCGCCGATGATGATGGCGTCTTTGGTGAGCTCCTCTCCACGTTATTGTTGTTATTGTTGATGGCAGCGGTGCCATTCACCAAAGTGGTCTCCATTTTGGAAGGTTCGTCGGCCTCAATGGGCTCGTCGCCTTCCACCTCAGACTTGATCTCCATTTTAATGGACTCGGCGGGCTCCGTCTGCTCCCTTTCTTGCTTGATCACAGGTTTGGCGGACTCCTCCTCCAGCGCCGCCTGGTGCTGCTTCTCGGGAGTGGGAGGAGCGTCCAGTCGCGGCCTGGCCTCTGCGCTGCACTCACTGCCGCTCCTCTCGCTGCTGGTGTACCTGTAGTGCTGGTAGTACGGATCATTGGTATCAATCAGGGGCTTGTTGTAGTCCACTGTCTCGTCGATTCCCAGGCGCTTCAGGATGCTGGAGGCCACGGGCGATGTGTTTTTGGTGGATGAGTTGGATGGACTGCTGGCCGGCAGGCTGGCGTGTCTGGGCGGTGTGTCGAAGCTGGTGGTGAACATCTGCTCGATGGCACTTAGCACGGAGGATGCCCCCGGAGCTGCCTTGGCACCGCCGTTCTTCTGCTCCACCAGCTCGGGGGACTTGTTTTTGGCGAGGAGTTGAGCAGCGGCCACCTTGGCCATTTCTTCGGGGGACTTCACGCCCGTAATGTACTGCCGCATGCGTTCGGCGAAGAGAGCGGCGTCGTTCTTATCACCACCACCGGGTCCCAAGCCGGGCTTTCCTTGCACTGCGGACTTTTCGGCTGCCAGATCCTCCTGGTTCGATGCTCCGCCCTTCATTTCCAGCAGTTTCCTCACCGGCA
Source organism: Drosophila baimaii (assembly GCA_018874675.1). Taxonomy (NCBI): domain Eukaryota; kingdom Metazoa; phylum Arthropoda; class Insecta; order Diptera; family Drosophilidae; genus Drosophila; species Drosophila baimaii. The sequence goes on from JAEIIU010044494.1 coordinate 13,348, forward strand.
GGGACTTCTCGCGCTTCTTGGGCGCTGGTCGCTTGCGAGCTCCAGCGGACTGCAGAAGGGGCTCAGCGTAGTGATTGTTTTTGGCCATGTGGTTGCTCAGATCCCCGAGCGAGCTGAAGGCCTTGTCGCACACCTTGCAGGTGAGCACGGCACTCAGGGTTCGACTCTCCTCGGAGCTGAGGCTGTTCTGGCTCTCCTTGGCATCCGAGTTGGAGTTGGAATTGGCAGACTTGATGGAGATGCTCTGTTCCTGAGAGAGAATGTTGGTGTAGTGCTGCGTCTCCTGCATGTGCTTGGTCATTTCCCCGAGGGAACGGAAGCTCTCGCCGCAGCGCATGCACTTGAGGATCTGCATGGCCTGCTCCACGCCCTTGCCCAGCCAAACGTTCTGGCCGCGAACCAACTTTCTGGGCAGCGGCGTGGGCGGGTCTCCTCGGTACTGGAAGGCGTTCTTCACATTCGCCGAGGGTGAGTGGTTCGAGCCGCTGCCGCCACCACCCTGCTTTCTCAGATTATGGTTCTGCGGTGGCGGAGGGGGGGCTGGATGCTGGTGGTGCTGGTGGTGCTGCGGCTGCGGGTTATTACTCGGAAGGTTGCCGAAGGGCGGCACATTGACCCCGCAGTGCTTGCTGTCCTTCATGTGGGTCGTGAGGGCCTCCAGTGTGGGGAAGCTCTGCTTGCACCACACACACCTGAACACCGAGCTGGCCACTCCCTTGTTCTGCCAGTGCGACTGCCAAATGTTGTGCCTAGCCTTGGTCACGCCGCCACTTCCACTTCCACTTCCAGCTCCTCCTCCGGATTCGGAGTTCTGAAGGCTGGATGCCGGCTGAACGGGACTCTTTGGCGGTGGTGCTGCTGCTGCTTGTGGTGGCGTGGCCTTGGAGGATGAGTGCATCTTCTCCTTGCTGCTCATGCCACCCGCTCCTCCTCCTTTCACAATATCGGACATCTTCTCCAGGGGGTCCACAACCAGATCACTCTTGCCATTCCAGTCCGGGAACTGTCCCGCCCGGAAGATATTGGCTGCTGCCACTGCCGCCAGATATGGATTTACTCCTGGCAGCAGCTGACTGGCCGTGGGCGTGGCGGGCACAGGATTCGCGGGCGGACTGTCCGACTTGAACATCTTTTTCACCTGGATGTGACCCAATAACTGGGGCTCCGAGTCGTGGCCACGCTTCCGCGTGCCCACAGAGAGATCGAGGGGATTGTTGGCGCCATCATCAAAGTCCTCCTCCTCGCCCTCCGAAGCCGGTGGTTCCGCCGACTCCGCCCGACCATACAGATTGGTGCGGAAGTCCAGGGCCTCCGAGTGATTGCTCGATGATGCAGTCGGCGACGCTTGCGGAGGAAGTTTGAACGGAGCCGCCGCCTCAGTGGGCAGTGGAAGAGGTAGGCGTGGCCCCGCCCCCGCCGCTGCGGCTGCCGCCAGGGGGAATCCGTATTGCTGGGCAGCGGCCGCTACCATGTGCAGGTACGCCTCCATCGAGGGCGGCTGGGCGGGTAGAGACTGCGGCACAGCCGGGAATGTCGGATGAAGGGTGGGGCCGGGCATCATAGCGGCGGACATGGCGGCGGCATCCATGCGCTGGCCCACTCCACCGCCGCTGCTGCCACCACCACCACCACCGCCACCGCCGTTGTCCGAGGAGTTGGAATCGTGCGAAGGGCAGCGTTCGCTGGAGTTCGCCGACTCCGTGGAGCGGGGACGAGCTGTGGGCAGGGCACTGTAAGTAAAGGAATGAACAATTATTTAGTACAACTTTTCTATCATTATTTAATAAATATTCCGATTAATTATAAAGATTAAGGTAAGTGCATAGCTGAATCATCGTAAATTAAATCGTAATAATAAGAACAAATACTGTTTATAGAAATATAAGATAATTAACCCTTTAATTCACACTTTCAATTAATAAATGCAAAGTGAAATAAACATACATAGTAGCTTTAGCACGCTTATGTTTCCATCTGACCTCCTTTTAATATCAGGCAATAGATAAAGCCCATCATTAAGACCTAATCAGCAATCCATTAATACAAAATAGCTTAATAACGCAAAGAGAGCTTTCTCTCCCCCCTTTCTGCCACCAGACGGGGACTTTCACAAGAGCAAACCGGTAGATAAGCAATGAAGAGCATTGGAAATCTTTATAGCTCCCAAAGTATATACACTTCGCTTCGGTCGTCTGTGCTAAATCATCTGCTGGCCCGAGGGGAGCCCAACAACAATGCCAACAATGGCAAACATATGTCAACATTTCGATTTGTTATTCAAATCTCAGAGCGCCATAAACCAAACCGAAATATGTACCAAAGAGTAAACCCCGTCTCCCTCCCCTGGCCGCCGCGACGAGGGTCGTTAAAGTCAATATGGAACAATGGCGTTTAATTCGAGATCGGGGCGTGAGTTACGAGCAAAGCCGATCATAATCAGCATCTCCGAGATGAGATCCGAAATATCTGGCCAAATCGGCGGCAATTATCATTTGGCCGCGCAGCCACACACACATTCCGCATAGTTTGCATAAATTAATTGGCCAGCTCATAAATGTACATAAATAGAAATAAATAAAACCCATTTTATGGCCACTCAAAAACAGAGAAATAATAAGGAAAATGATTTGCCGAGTTTTATTTCCTTGCTTTTTTCGAGTGTGTAGTAACGTTCGAATTGAAGCCATATATACTTTTTTATAACCTCCGATTGTTTGCTTTGAAAATATTTCACAGAAACATAATTCGGCGGATTTCGTTTAGCTTATTTTGAATGATTGTCTGATTGACTTATATATGCAAAATGATATACATTTTTGATGATGGCTCCACATTATATACGAGTATGTATGTGCGCGTGGGCGTTCTTCGAGGAAGGAAACAGCTGAACTTGGTCAATAACAACGAGTTAATGTGCCTCGATTTCAATGGGAATAATATCGCGCTAAAGCGGTATGTTTGCCCAGAGATTCGGCTGTCCACAATTTGTCATGTGCCATTGTGTGACGACCGATCGCTCAGCGGGAAAAACGAACTCCTTAACACCGGCATTAAGTTGTTCCGAATCGGGCGAGGTTTGTCATCGGCGGAGTTTTTTAATTGATGGATAGTACACACAATAGGTAGGGCCTAAGTTCGGAATTGATGCGGCCTTAAGAACCGTCACGGGAAATCTGATTCATGTGCGGGACTCGGCTTACTGCGAATGCGCTCCCAACTCAGTCAGTCACCTGCCAGGTGACAGCATATCACAGATAGTTATTAGTAATATAACTTATTACACACGCGGTCCGATCGCTCACCGCTAATTAGCTATCCAGATTGCACGCGACGATTAAGCCCGCATACAAAGCATTTTCGTAGCGGCTTCTTTCCTTTATTCGGAATGAAAAAAAAAAAAATACCCGGCAACTAGTTTTCCCCTCCGCTAGCCTATCATAATCTGCAATCTCGTTATTCGATTAAGCTTAAATCAAAATGATTTATATGTATACGCAACTCCGCCAAGTGCAGTTAATTACGAGTCTCATTAATAATTGAGAGAGTTACAGGTTGATATGCATCTGCATATATCGTGTCAGTTGACGCAATGTTCCATGGAGCATGTACAGTGCGCACAAGCATTTTGCACACATCTGCAATAGGTTATTTACTAGCAGATATGTTTTTAAGAATGTCAGTTTAAATGAGTCAAACTTATATAGTTGTAGGCTTACTACTTACTTTTATTTAAAAAAAAAAAAAAGTTTATGCTCAAGTGGTTGGAGTCTGCCTTGTTTTTAGTTTTATATAACAAAATGTTTTGCTTTTTTAGATTAAGAAATTTTCTTTCGTCATATTAATAAATTAAGAGTTTATTTGAATTACTGCGTTTAAATCAAAAAGATATCGTTCCTAGTTTAGCAGCAATGAGGATTTGAAATTTATTTTTTTGTCCTGCACGAAATAATCTTGGAGCCACTGTATAGATAACTATCGTGTAGTATTGTGAGAATTGTTTTTATAGCTTCTAAATGTTTACTTCAGATTAGTTTTCAAAGTAAAAACTCCCTAGATCTGTTCTCCTCGGGTTACAAATTATTATTAACAATATAATAATGGATATACCTAAAATATTCTTAAAACGTTACGTTTAAAATAAGTTTTTTGCTATTCTCACGAGTTAAATCACTAAAATATTATCTATCGAATTAAAATTAAGTATAAATAATTGTCAGAACTATTGAAAACTCATGTGGGATACCCCCTATAATCAGAATTCCAAGTTTTTAATACAAATAATATTACTTAAATAGTTTGTTTTTATACTTTGATTACAATTTACAATTATATATTGTTAAAATTCCTTAAAGTCCCATACCAACACATCGCACTGTACTTGGTAAACAAAAACTAAGGCATTACTAATCCGTTAAGGTAACAAAGTAACACACACTGGCATCCAGAGACACAAACACATGCACACAAATCAGCGGCAAATTGTGAACATAAATCTTTCTGGTAATAGGAACACACACACTCGCACACACACATACAGACTCAGAGAGTGAGCGAGAGAGAGAGGGAGAAAGGTAGTGGGGAAAAAAGATGGCAAGCAGAGCGAAGCGCATTTTGAGTTTTTCACTTTTCCTATGATTTATTCAATTCGGCTGCCTACGTCGTCGCCTTGGAAAAATCTTGGGAAATCTTTCGCATTTAAGCATGTAGCTATTTATGCGAAGCAATCTTCCAATCCCAAATCGAGACAATTTGTCGCACTTCATAAGTCAAGTCCCAGATCTCCCCCAATTACACCAATAACGCCCGTCAGTTCAGCATCGAAAAACCAGTTCTAAACTTGCAACTAATATCTGCTCGCATTTTGTTGTTCCGAATGCGAGCGCAAAAATGTATCTCAAACTTGTTTAAACACACTCCGTAGGCACGCACAGATACAGAACCGCTTAGGCGCAAATTAATAACCCGCAGATAGATCATCAAATCTTTGGCAATTTCTGCGTTTGATTTTCCGAGCGTATTGCCCCCCTCCACAAACTGCAAATTAAGCTTTTCGTTTGCACTTTTCAGTTTGATAAAGAGCCTCTGCTCCATCGATCGGGGGTTCTGGTTTTCCCGATGTGGGCCTTTACAGTAAATCAATACTCTTTGGTTTCCACACGGGAACTGTTGCGCTCGCACTCGGTTCCGAGGGGTGGGTGTTGTGATATATGGGCCTCCATTGGCGTGGGGCTGAATTTATAACGACAGGTGTGCGCCGACGTCGAGGACGCTGGTGCCAATCATCATCGGAGCTCCCAGTTCTCCGCTGGCTATGAAATCATAATTTCTTGATATATTTATTTGGCCGATTTGGCCGAGAGTCTAAAGTAATATTTTAATGGGCCATTCAACAATTTCGGCTATCAGCTCTGGGAATGACACAACGGAAAGCTGGCCGGCCGGAGAGATTTGATAAAAGTCGTCTTATGTGTGTGCTGTGGTTCTATTTGCGGATGATGAATGGGTGTCGAGTGTGTGATTTCAAAATATATGTAAGTTTATTTTTTAACTAAGAATTTGCGGTTATCTCACGGAATTTGTGAGCGATCGCAATTAATGGAATATAGTGTTGAGTTTTTTGAACGAATTGCTTAAATTTACCTAATAATTGGGTCTTATGTTTGCTCACTTATAAAAACATGGTTTCTGTTTTGGGATTACATTTGAATAATAATGTAAACAACAAAAAGATGAGGATTTTAACACATTTTCTCTAGTTGTTCCACTTGTAATTATAAAATAAATGACATTTCTCTTTCCCTATAACTCGAAACTATTGCCACCCAAAAAGCTTGGATTTTTATAGCAATTTTTAACAACATTCACAGTAGTGGTGGAGAAACATAGATTTTAATCGGTTTAAAACCAATTTTCTCATATAAAAGTATCGAAAACTTCTATCTCTAATTCACAGCCCCTTTTAAGTCAAGTTTAACCTTCTCCATACCTCATATATGTTAGCTATATACTAGGCATATCCTACAGATAAAGACACTTACCCGGCATTTAGCGCCTGTCTGTAGATCTCGAGCATCAGGGCCTCGTGCAACATATTTAAATTTTGCTGAATTTTGACGATTTAGCGGGAACGCAGATGGATTTTAACTTTTTATTAGCAAACTATCCCTAAAGTTTGCTGGCGGCGTTATAAATTGAAATATTAAACTTAATTTTAATTTGACACAATATTCATAAATTTGGTTTTTGTTATTTCTTAATTTTTGTTTTGCACTTGGTACGTTATCGTATAGAATTTGTTGTTGTAGCGTATAACTTTGTTTAATTTTGTGTTTTTATTTAATTTTAATATATATTTTTCTCGTATGGCAGACAAAAATGTAGTTTTAAATATTTGTTTTGTTTTGTTTTGTTTCGAGGCGTTTTGTAATTTGTAAGTTGTTTAAATTTAATTTAATAATTGCATTGAATCGTATACTTCGTTTAGGGTTTGTTGATTTGTTTAAGTAACTGGTTTTTACATAATTTATGTAAGTGTAGGTTGGTGTGGTGAGCAAAATACCGTTTAAATATACATAAATATTCGTTTCAGTTTCTTTTTAGTTTACGCGTATGATTTTATTTCAATAAATATATATTTTTGTGGTATATTATAATTTGTGGTTGTTTTACGTATACTTTGTTGAACCATTTGTGTTTGGGTTAGTTTACTCTATCGCGTATTTATTCAGTCTTGATCAAACATATTCGTTCGAAAGTTTGTGCTTTCCAATTTTGACTAGATATGGCTGCTGCTGCTCCTTGAAAAATACTTGGGATTCCTTTCCTTAACTTCCTTCCGCTTATTCTTTTTATTTCTATCACACTTGGTATTTGTTGTTATTTTTTACGGAACACGCGAATCGCTCTCCCACTTCGCTCGCGTTGTGTGCTTGTGTTGGTGAGTGTTTCATCCGGATTCCGTCGTTACTCGTTTGAGAGTCGAAAAGCGAATGAATTCTGTCGGCTGGATTCTTTCGTCACTAACCCCTGGCTCTTCTTCTTCGCGGCGTTCCTCTGCCGCTGCGCTGCCCGCTGCCGCTGTCAAACTGACAGACAACAACAGCAACAACACGCTGCGCTGCCGCTCTGCCGCAGCCGCTGATTGATACCAAAAAAATGAAGTAGAAGAGGGAAGAAGACGTGACGGTGACGACGGTGATGGCGGCGGTGGCGGCGGGCGGGGTAGGTAACGAAGGGAAGTTCAAAGCAGAGACGCGCGATTGGGAAGCTGCGCTGCTCTTTTGACGAGCGAACACGAAGCGCGCGTTTTTGGCGACGGCAATTTCTGATTCGATTTTGCGTTTAAGCGACGGCTGCGCACTTTCCCACCCACACACGGGCACACTCACTCACTCACACACACAGACACAGACACGGACAGCTGGCTGTCACCGTGATTAAATGTGCTGCTGTCTCGCTCGCGCACGCTGGCAGCGCTGCACTCGGCTAATTAATTACCGTGTTTTCCTGAATGCCGCTGAGCTTTTCTCGCATGATCGTACGCTGTAACGGTCTGTTGTAAACTGAAGAGAAGAGCCAGCGGCAGAGCAGTAAAAGCATGGCACATGGACGGAGAGGGAGAGAGCCGGAGAGAGAGAGAGAGGGAGAGCGATAGCAGCAAGAGCGAGTCTGCGCCGTGGCCATCATTTCCCCTGCGCGCCAATTGGAATTGTTTACAAGTGAACGCTTGGGAACGGAACAGGGGAAATTCCGAGCGAAACGAAATGAAATGAAAGAGGGCGGCGAATAGCGCTGTCCCGGTCGCACCGAAAATGTGTGAAATCTGTTTTGTCGTTCTTCGTCACCCTTTTTTTGATTCTTGTTTCGTTCGTTTTATTCCGATTCCGATTCCATCACTCCGATTAAGATTTATGACAGTTCAAAGCATGCGCTATCCCGCTCCCTCGCAAGCAGTGTTGTATGTACAATATGTATGTATGTATGTAAATACAAATATACATTTGTATGTGTATGCAAATTGTTGCCGTTCTTTGCGCTGTTTCTTTTTTGCTGCTAAATAAATAGAAGTTTTGGCTCGTCACTTTGAGCAGAGCAGCTCTGCCCTCTCGCTCTCTCCTCCCTTTGCCTTACTGTCATCTCCCCTTTGTCCTCTTCGCTGTCACCTATTGTCCGCTTCTCTGCAGTTTCTTCGTGGATTCGCTCCACTGGACATGTCAGTCTCTCTGTTTTCCTTTTGTCGTCTTTTGTTTCGTTGCATTGCCATGCGAAAGAGAGAGCGAGTGAGCGAGAGAGGTAGGGCAGGCAAGAAAGAGAGGGGAGATGGGGTTGATTCCTTTTTCGCTTGGAACCACTTTTCAGTTTTTTCCTCTTAGCTTTTGGCTGCGAAAACAATTAAATTAGCGACACTTCTGCCGCTGACTGAAAGTCCCTCTCGGATGTCACACGTTTATGACCTGAAGTCCTGTCTTCACTTTCCGAAGAATGCGCATTTCTGAAAATGAAGTTGCATTTGCTCTGCCGTATCGATAATTGTTTGATCAAAGCTTGGGGTGATGAAGGTAATATTTTATTTACTTTATCTTAATTTTGGTTAATCTTAATAATAGGTACACACATTAAAGTTTAATTTGTGCTTCAGATATGATTTCAAATTGTTCATAATAACATTTAGGTACACTTAAAGTTTATCCTTATTTTAAGGTTATTTTGTTTCTTATTGTAAATCTTGTATTTACAAGATTAATATTTAGTGTATAAACATCGATATTTGGTCATTATTATTATTTTTCTTAACATACATACTGTTAATAAGAGCCTAGCAGGTATAAAATGTTAAAATATTTGGAAATGAAAGCATTACTAATATCCTTTTTAAACCTCTTGACAAGTTTTTAAAACAATTGGTTAAAAAACGCTACATTTTGTATTCTCAATAAATTAGTTTGAAGCATTGCAATGCATTGGTGCGTATCTCGGCGTGTTTTCTAAAATACCCAATGGCAGGGACGGACGCAGTGAAGGAGTCATTTCCGACCCTATAAAGTATATATATTCTTGATCAGCATCAACGGCCGAGTCGATCTAGCCATGTCCGTCTGTCCGTCCGTCTGTCCGTTTAAACGCAAACTAGTCTCTTAGTTTTTAAGCTTTTTGAATGAAACTTTGCATATAGGCTTCTATATACTCTCACTGCTATATATATATGTAAGTCGGAACGGGCCGGATCAAACGACTATATCATATAGCTGCCATTGAAACGATATGAAAAAATTGGCATACTTCGCTATTTTTCAAGATATTTGAATGAAACTTTATTTGTTTTATAATATAATTATAGCCACCTCCTAGAAATTTCATTAAAATCGGACCAATATATCATATATGTACATATGTAGCGAAACAGGGTGTTTCGTGTAATTTATGCTCTTACTATCAAAATCGTGTTTAATAAGTAATACATTATTTGCAAGGGTATATCAACTTCGGGTCCGCCCGAAGTTAGCTTTTCTTACTTGTTGCTCAACGAAACAAGCTGATATTTAAATAAAAAAATGTATTCATATGTGTGTATTGATCAATTTCAAACTTAATTTCAACTTATATACTTAGCTTAATCATGTATCACTAATCAATATTCAACAAAATTAAAACTATGAAAAACGGTTTTATAAGAGATTTATTTATCCGAACTGTTGTGTTGTTGAATACATTTATGTAAGGATTTCGAACTTAAAATTCGTATTAAACCATTTTATATATGTTATAATTAAATAATACAATAAATATAGGAGCTGGATTCAGAGTTGCTTTACAAATTACTCATACGACACGTACGCCATCTTAAATTATTTTTAAACATCCTAAAAAACCAAACCCATTTTTCTCTCTTGAGTAATATTTATTTGCCAAAGCCGGATTCGGTAATACTTAAGTAAAGTAAACAGTAAAGTAAAAAGATAAAACCAAGAAACAGAAAAACTTAAAAAGTATTTCACGCGATGTATTATTTTTGATATTGAAGCTTTTTTGTGAGCCTTACTTTCTTTATTCCCAACTGTCAGATTTTATAACATATATGTACACATTTTTAATTAAGTATACATTCGGGAGTATTTTTCGATGCAGTCATTAGCATTTCTGCGGTTATGTGCCCATTAGCGTTTCTGGCTGAAAAGCGTACATTATCCGGACTTTAAGGTCGGCTGGTTGACGAATGCCTGGTGGTGCCATAAAAGTGGCCATCTTCGGTGAGTAAAAATGGTGGACAACTCGTTCCTTCTGCCTGTTTACCGCTTATTTTATTGATCACCGGAGAGTCCTCGCTGCACTTGTTGCACCCAAAAACGGGCTCACTTAAAGGCTTGGGGAGCGAATCGTAAAAGTTTTACGATCCACCAATTAACCGATAATAATCAAATCACTTGGAACCACTCGAACGGGCACGAGGGGCCGGGAGATAGGAACGGCCATTGCTTATTTGCTTCTGGGGCTCCGTCATCATCCTCATCATCATCAGCCGCGGAATCCTCGATGTCCCTGGGGCAATAAATACTTTTACGATTTTATAATTCGATTTGGGCATTTGTATTTAATATTTCTTCTTACACTGTGACAGAGAGATCTCATCGGGTCGCGTCCCCCGCCCGTCTCCCTATCGCATCTTTTGCCGCGCCACATTAATTTTTTTATGTGAGCGACCATAAAAATTGGTTTGATAAATTGTTATTTGGAATTCAATGCCAAAGGTATCCGCTGGATAGGCGCGCATCTGCGAGCTTGATTCTTGAGCGGAAAGCTTTGAAGCGAGTAGAATTCTGCATATTTTATAATGCTCTTAAACGCTAGAAGTTTGAGAATTTCGAATTTTTATAGAAAGTTCATATTTTAATAAAAATCAGTAACCTATTATGTTAAAGTAATAAAAAAAACTAAATATATATTTACATATCTTTAAGGCGGCGGTGGGCACGTAGTGGTTTTTTTAGATCAGTTTGCTCTTTCAGTTATATGTTTTAGGAGACTAAGATGCCGCACGCCATTCCATTTTTTTACTCACTCATTTTTGTGCTGGACTTATCGCTGGGTACAGGATATGTTACCATAGAAACAGAGAGAGCTCGCTCTAGAGTCGGTCGCTCTGTTACACAACGACAGCTGAGGACTGTATGTGTGTACAGTGTACAGGGTATTCTCACACATTCTACATTTGTACCCACTAAGCAAGGACATTCTATTTTTAAGATTTTTACGCTCTCAACATTTTGTGAACGGAGAGATCACAATTTATTTCAGAACCGGAAAAATTGCTTGCATATGTTAATTCAAATATATGGTTGTTACTCATCTTAGTAGTTCTAGCGGACTTGGCGTCACCAATTTGCTCGTCATTATCGTTCAGTGTTCCCAGAATCTTTTAAAATACAATGCCACTAAAATATGGTTTCAGAGAGGCGGCAAAAATGGTAAGAGGCCGCTCCCTCGAGAATTCAAAAACAAAATGCGGGGAAGGCGCGACGCACACTAACATCATTTGCTCGCACATACTGTCTGGTGTTTGTTGTTGCCCAGTGGCTCTTCCCGTTGTTATCTTGTACCCAACGCTGCTTTAATGGTTATAAGATCTTGTGATTATAATAACAAGACAAGACGTTATGTCTTTTTACCATTTTCTCTTGTACAGAAGCCTTCGATGAATATTTTGTTTAATTTTCTTAATTTTAGAAATAAATAATGTACGCATCTATCTTATGTGTTTACAAATTATTATCCTACAAGTTAGAAAACACCTAAGACCACTTTAAATGAGTCTCGTTTTATTTAAATCACTTCAACTACACCGCATTCACCAAGAAATCATAAACAAATGCCAAGCAATTAACTTAATGAGCGAACACAGACAATCAAGAGCTTAAAAACTCATCTAGCCAGTGCTAAAATGAATAAGAACAACATTTGGGAGGCCAAAATCAAGTCTTTGACGACCGGCATCCGTCTTTGTCCGAGTGTCAGCGCTTCCTTTTCAGTCCATTTCGGTGGCAGCGCGCAGAGACGACAACAAAGCAGATCTCAAATCGGACCTGATATATACATATAACATATATAGATACGCGATGATATCCGCCCACGTGATTCGCAATGAGTTATTTGTTGCGGCGTTGTCAAATGGAACGACTCTGCTCAAGATTTAATCGCGGCAGTGGCGCGGATTTATTTTTAATGAAAGATTTCATGCGACCGAGGGATTAACTCTTTCAGCCGCCGCCACCCAATTTTGAATTATTAAGCGACGTAAATCTCGGCCGGCAAAAGTCAGCCCGAGCTGAAATATTACTTTGATGAGCCCCGGAATATGCGGCGCGTATATATTATAATGATCCATAAAGCAATCCACGTGTGGGATTGTCGCTTCTTGAAAATATTTGCGGCAGCCGCAGCAGCCTATTAAACTAAGGTCCCCAGTTGATTGCGAAACTCGTCTGCGATATTTTCGACGATCAATATTTATTCATTCGATAAATCAATCAAATAAATTACAATTAACAAAAAGTCATAAAAATGAATGGCACAAAAAGCAGGCAACAAATAAAATCGACATGAATATGAGAAATCAAAAAAGGCCAGCCGAAAGGGGATAAACAAAGGAGGAATTCATAAAAAGTTTAAGAAGTTCATTATGAATGTGAAATTTATAGCGCCACTAGAAAAATTCCACAAATTGATCATTGGCCGGAGCCATTCGCACTATTCTCGCTGACATCTCCAAAAGCGAAATCTGGTTTCGTTTTCGCCAAAAGTTCGACGTGATTGAAGTATATTTTTAATGGCCAAAAAGCCGTACAAATTATGACGAAGACGATCTCAAAGATTTCGGCTCTTTTCGGCTCGCATCTCGATCAGTGGCTTTAATTAATGCGAAACAGCACACTAAACAAAAGATCATTAAAATAAGTATGTCTCCAGATGTGTATTTGGTGCCGCAGATTGTGATTCGGTTTGAAAGCCGAAAATTAAAAATCTCCAGAGACGCTCGAGAGAAAGATCATCCATGAGCTGGGCACTTAAAATCTAAAGGTTCGTAAATGGTCATAATTAAATAGAAATTTGTTCCAAGTCTCGGGTTTTATTTGACTCGGAGAACTTGCTAATGACTGGCGACAAATTTAAATAATTAAACGGAGATAATTTATTGCTGAAATCGAGAGGCAATCAAATTGAAAATCTAGAGCGATTTATCTATGAATTCTTGCGGAATTCAAACTCTGGTATTGCTTGGAATTGGAAACATGTATAAATTGAAATTTTCTTTTTAAATATATTTTTTATTATGGGGTTGGGAGTAAGCATAATTAAATATATTTCGAATGAGAAGATCCAAACAGACGTTGATGAAATATTATAACATTTCATAAAATAAATTAATGAAATTGATTTTGTTCAAGTTTTTAATATAACTTAAAAAAAATGAATTAATTAGGTAGTCAGCGTTGAATTATGTGCATAAATATGTGCTAGGGATGGCAGAAAATATTAATATATTGATACTTTATTTATATCTGATGTGAAGGCAATAATCAATAGATCTTTTAACGTTGCGATATATGCGCGATAAATCGATAGTCTGTTTGATAAATGGAACTGTACCAAAGAAGAGCCTACGCTTAGTTTTAAATATCATTTTTGAATAAAAAGATATATAACTAAATTTATTAAATAAAATTTATAAATTTATAAAATGTTTTAAATATATTTTCTGTAAATTAACAATTAAATTAAATAATATTTTCGGATATTTGTTCGATAAGTTCGCAAATGCTTATATTTTAAATGAAATGAAATGCGATAGTTTGTGGTATTTAAAATTTCGATGCATCCCACTGTACGATATTTTTGATATGATATTGAGAGCGATATTTTTGTCGATAAATCATATCGGACTTTTCGAATCGATTTGCATCCCAAAATATTTACCTAGATTGCCTTGTCTTGAAAGACTCTAAAGTCGTTAATACACCTTATTAAATTATTAACTTACATCGCTTTTGCCAGTACGAGCATCGTGTATACAAATTCCACTATGTAGTAAAGTTATATGCCAATCTGTTAATCCCTGTGGGATCAGTTAACACACCGAACAGTAAATTACGCGGACTCGTAACAGATGGGCCAACACAAAAAGAGAACCAGGAGAAATTACTTATATAGGAATGGAAACAAAACAGCCAAAAGGGATTTAGCATTTTCCGATTTTTTATAGTTTGGGATTCAAAAGTCAGTTCGAAAGTTTACGACCTTTTTGCATCGTTTATTGGCGAATTCCGCAGGATTTAAAAGTATCAACCTCCGACCAAGGCTAATAAACAATTTTAAATTAATGCAAGCGCTTTCGGACTAAATTTAAAGCCGGTTCAATAATGCTGACTGAGTGAATATATAGACATTTTGTACAGCAATCATTGATTTCCAATTATATTTATTGTACTTTAATATCTCGTCTTGTACTTGGGATAGTTGTTAATCTGATTTGTAACTCCTATATTTTATAAGGCAACTGTAAAGTCTATTATATTTTAAAACAAATTTTCGCCGCTCGGATATCCCACTTTGCGTCGTCAGCAGTTACTTGTAAATTTGTTTCGACATATAAACAAGATTCCATCGTTCTTTGGCCTCCGCGTCTGGAGTCGGGAATCGACAGCAACATCAACATCAACATCCAAATCGGCATCCACATCCTCAATGCCAGTCGTCGATGACATGATGTCGTCGTCTTTGTGCTGCGCCTGCGCCTGGGCCTTTTCTTCGTCATCGGCGGATGCCTTTAGTCAGGTCTCTTTCTGGAGCGGCTTTGTTCTTGGCCAGAGTGTTATTTATGTGCATCATTATAAAGTTGCCCATTTTATTGGGTCGCCCTCGAATAAATAAGGTTCAATAAAGTTGTTACTTTATATTGACACTTGCAGGCGGCAATCGCTCGTCACTTTCGGCGACCGAGTCCCTTCCTGTGGATTCTGGCCTGCTGTTTATTTATGTGAAAGTATCTTTGGAAAGTATTTCCCCCGATGTCGTGTTTAGTGCGATCGTAAAATCAGGAAATGTCTCCAATGTGTTCGACTTTTTATCAAAGCCCATCTGGCTATGGCCCAGAATCGGACCTGCTATGCCTACTACTTATGGCCGTGTAGCTCCGATCTTTACGATCGTGTTCATTTGGCTCGCTCAGAGTCGAGACCGAAGTTGTGATGATTTTATTTAGTGCTCAGCTTTATGATGGGTTTTTTTTCGTCAAAATACGTTTAGGTTATGTGATTATCATCTCGAAACTTGTTAGTCCGAGTCGTGAAACACATAAAGTCAAACATCAAGTTTTAATGGTTTAGTTATGATCAGCTATTTCAGAAAGTTAGTTGTAAAGATTTGTGATTAAGCATTTCCTTAGCCCTAGAACACAGAATCTACGTTCTACACATTTAAAAGGAAGGTGTTATGATCTTCGCTTTAGTTTAGTTCTTTTGGTTGGTAAACTAATTTTGAACATTTTCTTTATATTGCGTTTAAGGTATAGAGCCCAGTACAAGTTCTTATTTTTGCAACATGAGATATTAGGTAAAATTAGCATTCTCTAAGAAAGTTGTGTTGTCAGAAAGAGTCAGCTTTAATTTCTAAATGTTTATAATTTGTAATTGTTGTTCAAAAATAAATATATTTATTTTAAACACACCCCGAACGAAGTTCACTGAATTATTGCATTCCCGTTCCCCGAAAGAATTCCCCATGGGCTTACCATTTTAGCCATGAAAAAGCAAAAGAATTTCACAATCTCATTTATTTATTGTTGTCGAAAAGTTTAATAACTCAGATTTTGTGGTTGTTAAATTTTGACACCGCCATCAGCCGCAAACGCAACAATAATTTTGGTACGGCTGCGAAGGGGCGGCGACGGTGGTGCAGGAGAGCATGTTGGTGCGTCTAGCGCCGCCAATTATCGACAAGCCGATAAAAAACTATGAACGAAAACAAAGGCCCTACTCACCACGGTCCCGACTACAGCATACCCGGGACTCAAGTTAATTAATATTTTTTTGGTTAAGGGGAAAATAGTTTACCGAAAAAGAGTGTCTCACTAATTTATTTGCACTTTCGCTTAAAGTAGTGATACAAATTTGGTTCGATATTGAAAAATATCAATTATATTTGTATTTTTAGAAATATGGCTTTTATTATAAAGATATTCCGTGAACATCTACTGATTTGTATTGGCTTACTTAAAAAAAAATACAATTCTAAACGACAGATCACGCTCATTAAAACAGATTGACTTCTTTATGTTGCAGGTAGTTCTCAAATATTTTAAAAATCGGACTCTATCATAAGCTTTCATGAGAGTAATCGGATAATGAATTGTTAAATTTCATGAAAATCAGATAATTTCTTTATTTTCACACATTTATACGCATATTTTATAACAAGAAATAGTAGTTTTGATCAATTTTAATATTTGGTCTTTAATTATGTCGAATTAGTAGTCCTAATTATGATATAACATAGCTGCTTATGGAAAGATTGGGAAAATATTAGCAAGCTCGTCATTAATCCATTATTTTTAAACATATTCACGTATAACTTGGGATATACAGGGGTGCCTCAGAAATCGCTAGGTTTTTCGAAGCCCGTAAAAAGCTGTCTAAAAGCATGCAATAAAATGTTTGCGATAACAAATTTAGAGTAAGTGTTTTTCTTTTCAAAATGTAACATTTGGTAGCATAATTGTGGACACCTTATTAAGGGATTTCAAAACGCCTGTTATATATCATTCTAGGCCTAAGTGGCAGATACATATACCTAACGATAAGCAAGGGAAAACAGTGAACTGTTAAAACGATTTGTTACAGATTACAAATTATATACATAAGTAGGTATATTCTAACATGTACATGTATTGGAGTGTTTATTTGAATACAAGTGATTTCAAAATCACGCTTTACATTTTATAAAAATTGGTTGGGTCAAACAGCAAGTGTATACAAAAAAGAAGGGTAAATAAAGGCAAAACTAGCTTTCTTTTTTTAAGCAAACTTATTCCTATTTTTAAGAAAACATCATGTACTTAAATTACTTAAAATAATGTATGCTACAAAATGATGCATACAAAAAAAAAAAAGAAATGATTTTGTGAAACACTATTTTATTCCATACTTTTTAACACTTTTTAATTTATTTATAAATCCATGTTAATTTCAGAGAATTCTCCCATCGCCCTGTTCCTTGCATTTGCCCACAAAGCAACATGCCCTTACTGTCCATACATACCTCGAATAACTACAAAGCAGTGGTCTGATACACTCACAGCCATAATTATGACGTCAGCTCCTGTGTGTGTTTCTGATTGTACTGCGGTTTTTTTTGGCCAAAATGCAAATATCGCCAGATGCAAATCCAACAGCATGAGAGGGCTGAAGCTTGGGCTCGGATTATGCGGCGAACGACGCTTCGGCTGCGATAAATAAATAAATAGTGAGTGTTTATTTCTGGTCAAGCGGCGGGGGCGGAGGGCGCACCCGAAACGCAGCCCCAGATGGGCGCCAATAGTGCGGCATCGCTCAAAGTTGAACGCGGCGCGAGGCCCTTTGATCAGAGCTGACTGGCCTGACTGCCCTGACTGGCTAATTGGCCCGATTGTGGGCGCTGCCTCTTTGTAATTGATAACGGGCACACACATGTATCATATGTATATGTTCCTATATGGCATTTTCTAGCGGCACATCCATCAACGGTCTTAGCGCGTAAATCACTTAATTTGCCTCGTTTTATTTACGGCCTGCGCCGTGGGCTTCTTTCTGACCACTGGCCACTGGCAGCCTGGCGGAAGGTTTTACCTCAGCGCGCCACTGACCAGGCCAAGCGAAGCCACCGCACTTTACCGCCAACAAAGGCCCATTGATCGATTGTGAATTTGGCAATAGGCGCGGGCACAGGTCTGGGTTTTGACGGATTAATTCTCGATTCGGGCCCAAAGCGCATTAAGATGGATGATAGATGGATCACCGGCGATCGCTCTTTCTTCTGCGAGCTTAAGTTTTCGCCCAGTTGGAAAATTGATTGAGCCACGCGTTCAGCTTTTAGCAGGTGAAAAAAGAGCGGCGCTAATAATTCATTTTCCCGTCTTTCCGTTTCTTAACTTGATTGATGTCTCGACAAAAGGAGGCCGGGGCGAGTGCAAAAGCAACGGAAAATTAAAAATTAAGCAAATAAACTATGAATGGGTTGTTGTTTTAGGGTTCGTTCGTGATTTGTGGGTAAACACTGCTCTCTAAGTGGGTGGTGGTGGTGGTGGTGGCAGTGATCAATTGGCCTGGGGCCCCTTCAAGCACAATTGCCATCGGATGTATTAACCAATTGTGTTATTTATTTATTGTTTTCGGTTTGTGGGTCTATTCTTGAATTTTATTTCTATCTGGCACATTTTCCAAGAGTTCGGGAACAGGGTCTTCCCAGAATGAAAGAGCGTTTGTCTGAAACAGTGTTGGGCACGAGACATAACGAAAAGAGCCACTGATCACTCGCATAAGAAAAGGATGACCAATCACTACCGTCACAGTCTTGAGACAGACTGAAAGTTTGAGTGAATTATCTTCATCAACCAACATGATTTGGTTTTGCAAGCTCGAGATTTTCGTGTAATTTAAATTGTTGCTTACAAAAAATGAATATGATCATAGTCTCTATTTGCTATATAAATGATATATATCAGATATATCGTATTTCTATAAGGTTATTGCCAGCTTCCCGTTCCTGTTTCGGACACTATGAAAGCCATCTTCCTTGGCCACATCGATCGATGTACGGGTTTTCAATTGGCTGCAACCAGAGCGGATCCCGGTGGGTGTTCCACCATTTCGGTGATGTTGATTGGGCCAGGCAGAGGCCCACAGCCTCTACAGGTAATGATTGCTGATCCCATTCCCCTTGCCGGGGGTATCTATTTATTTTCACTTGCGAAAACAACAAACATGCTGCAGCCAGCACACTTAACGTTTTTTACTTAGCCTTAAATTTTATGCGCTTTTAATGGGCTGGAGGTGGCAGCTCCCCGGCGAATGGCCGCCTCCCTTGTGGCACTGTGAAATAATTTAAGAGCGGGCCATAAATACCAGAAGCCGTGCTCATAAATCTTTCACTGATTTCTCTGGCCAGCGCGATTCAATTGGATGCTTAGGCCTTTATTTTTCAATATTTGTTTTGATTTGAGGAGGCGCTGCTGCGTATCTCGGGGATACCAGATACAGAGCGAACTGCTGGGGCAAATGGGGTTTCGCTCCCTCACAAATCCAAATAATATGTCAGTCAACGCGCGCCGCCTGACAATGTTGAGATACAAATTATCTAAATTGTATCTGTGTCTGTGCGAAGCAGCGAATGCATCTTGTGGGTTTGGATTTGCCTGGATATACCCCGCTCCCCGTTCCCCGCTCCCGGCTTCCTCCAGCCACCAGCTGGCGTTGGTGAGTTCTCTTGATTGGGCCAGCGTTGAGTTTTTCATTCCCCGTCGCGTGGTTTCCCATTTTCCCATTTCCCGATCTCCAGCAATTACCAGCACTTCAAGCCGTGGCGGGCACCGTGGTGAGAGATTCCAATTCAAACAGCAAACTGACAGATTTATCAGGTATTAGACGATATATACGTCAGCGCTGAGCCGCCGCACCCTCTGCCCTAATATTGCTAAATGTAATGCTTGATTCAGCCCTGGGTCGGGGGCCCCGGCAAGCACGTGAAAATTTGTAGACATCAAGTAAGTGTTGGATTGCATCTAAAAAGTAAGCTCTAGTGGTTAGAATAGATTCAGAAATTAGCAATTAGATCAAGTGAAAAAAGCTGTAGTTGATTGTGATCGACTTTGCGATGCTCTGGTACCTCTTTCTGCGTAACAGTCAGAGACAATTGTATGTACATACTTCTGCTCTTTTGGATTTTGGAAAACATTTATGATTATTTTATGGTAAGCATCAGAAATATATGAATATTGATATTGTATTTGCACAAACAATTGATTTTGAAATAATTGTATACTACTAACATAATTTTCTTTAATCATTTTTGATCATTTCAATTGGCATTATTTGTATTTTATTCGGCACTGTAAGTGTTTCCAGCCACAAAGTACATTTGTGCGTCGCCTTGACAGGACTCGAACCCATGTTACCTGTTACCCGTGTAACCCATGGTTAAACGACGCGTTTAAAGACCTGACGCGAGTGCGAGCGAGATAGAAAGAAAGTTGTAGCTTTATTATATAATAACTCATATGTATATCATAAAGTTATGCTTAAAATTATAGAAAACGTTCGAATTAGGCTATTTTATTTTACTTAGTCTATTATTTAATTTTATTAATAGTTTTTGTTTGTAATTTATGTATTTACTTATTTTACTTATAGGTCGCCATAAAAATAAACCAATTGTATATAGAGTAAAAGTTACTTATTTTGCTTGTCCTTATATATACAGATAGAATTATACATGGGACAAATAACTTCATTTGAGATATTTTTTACTCAAAGGTTAAATTCTGTTTAGTAGTATAAACATTCTCATAAATGGTAGAAAAATCCAAATTGACAGTTTTATCATCTCTCCAAGTTTAGTTCTCTCTCTGTAGAAACTTTAAGAGCATCTCTTACCTCATTTATGTTGACTGAGAATCTTAATCCCGGGTGCATTACATGTAATGCAATTTATTGTTACAAAAATTAAAACTACTCTGCAGCTTCGCGGTATTTCGATCACAAATAGGTGCGCTGACTTCCGGTGGCTGAGAGGGGGATCAAGTGCTGCACCGACCCACTTTAGGCGGCTATCTGAATCTGTGCGCCCAGCCGGCAATCGTCGTCATCCATCAATCAAGAGCGCTGGCGGACGTCCAGGTGAGTGACTGACTGGCTGGCTGGCTCTCTGCCACATTGCGTGAGTTCGGATGACGCAGCGCACTTGCCGGGCTCCCTCTTCGCCCAATTCTGCCCCAGGTTCGTGGCTTAATCAGTCGTAGGCACTTCGACATTTGGCCAACTGACAACCGATCGATCAACCAGCCATCCATCAGTTAAACATCGCAGAGAGTTCGCTTGTGGCGTTCTACTCTTTTTCTGTTGATTGATAGCTGGGCACTGCGACAACGCTGGACGCAAATTTACTCAATCGCATTCGTATCGATTTCAGTCGAGGTTTTGTATCATTTATTGTGTTTCTGATATTTCTGAATAATGGACACGAAGACAACGTGTCAGCGATTATTTTATTGTATTGGTTAATGTGCTGGAGTAGCCCACTTTTTCTGATGAATGGTCGCGGAAAGTGAAGCTGGCATACGCAAAAGTGCTCATGAAAAAAATATAGCTAAGATATTAATAGTAAAAGCTTGGGACAGGAAGAAAACTGGGAAAGAAAAAATAATAATTTTAACTTTAATTAAATATTATCAACTAATCCACTGAGGTCAGGTTTCTAACCTCACTGTCAAAGTGTCAAATAGATATCTGTTTGGAAAAGATAATCACAAGATAAACTTCCCGTAAAGCAAATCGGCTTTCTACCCTCCTCTAATTTATCGTAAAAATATATAGCCTCTTATACTATTTCAGATGGTTATCCAGACAAGATTGGATAAGTATTTAGAAGCATACATAAATCGAGATGAATAGTCCGATATTATAAGCCGACAACAATACTACATTCAATAGCATATTCAAAATATCGAAATTTGAAATATCGAAAAAATATCACATTTAACGTGAAAATATCGACATTGTATATAGTTAAATTGTCTTTTATTACAAACTTTATTCAAAACATCTTTAAATCTCCATATTATTTTAGTTATTTATTATATTAATAATAATTATGTATTCATTATTTATATAAATATGTTATATTATTTATTAATATTATTATTTATCGTCAATTGGATTGCAGACATTTTTACTTTCTAGTTAAGCGTTTTCCAACTGGAGGTGTTATTTCGTTCTTTTTTTTTAGGCAGATCAGGATTTATGGCGCATATATACAACGTTGAAAATTATCGATTTATGTATTGGCTTTTTTCGTCAAATATATCAAAATTTTCAGCCAACTCTATCTGGGTCCCCGTCAATGTTAGGTCCTACATTGACACGGTTCTAAACCATATTTTTTTAACCGAGACTTTATCTGTCCGCGAAATTTTAACAGTGAGGGTACACTAGAACATGGAGATTGTTGCAATTATATATATTCCAATTCCGATAAACTTCTAGTCGAAATGCTATTGCATTGGAAGGGTATAATAATAATCGGTAATTGAATGCCACAATGAATTAAATCGGTTGACATAACGAATCGATATTATGAAGCACACTAGCAGTCTATTACCAGTCAAATGTCACACCATTAGAATGAATGCAGAAGCTCATTACGTGTAATGATGATTTCTTATGGGAAAAAAGGTCAATTAGTGGCAGTCGAAAATGTTGCTCAACATAATTGGACGCTTACTTTACTGGACAGCTTGGGCGCTGCAGTTGACACCCGTTCGATATTGTAAAAAAAGAAAACGCTATGTTCAGCATAGACAGTTGTTCTATAAAGTTTTTGCAACTTTGGTGAAAATTGCGCTGCTCTCAGTGGATATTCCGCCTGCAGCTCTCATACTACAGATATCCGTACATCGCCTGGAAATCGTGGACAATATTAGCTTTGTGCTACTGGGTCAGAGTGTTCTATGGCTCAGTCGCGTATACACCTTGATGGCTCTAATATGTCTGACACACTTGAATTATTATCAGCGTAGAGTTACTCATCTTCTAAACAAAATATTGGACATCTCCAAAATGCTGGAAAAGAGCTACATTGCTGACACCTCGGAGACTCACACATCGAGCTTGCTTGTTATTTTAATAGTTTTGGCCATTATCCGTTTGGTGTTAGACCTTTGGTCTAAGCTGGGCGTGACTCTACACCTTACTTCCACAGTGTACTATAATACCCTGTTCAGCCTTTGCTATCTGGGATTGGCTGTCTACCAGACCCAACTGTTTCAATGGAGAAGGCAAATGGTTCTGTTTCTAAACGAGTTTACTGAAAATGAAGACTATCGATCAAGGATTGAAGTCGATCGACTTCTGAGCTGCCTAAGGGTAAATTATTCAATTTTAGAACTTCAAAGGGACTTCTATAAAATCTGGAATGCATTTTCCTTTATCTTACCGCTGCTGCTATTGAATTTTATTAACCTTTGCAATAGTAGTTTATCGTTGGCAATGCATTGTGTGAGCATTTTGATATTGAGTCATATAAGTGACGAAGGCAGACGACGGGAAAATCAGTTCCTAAACCAGCTATTTGTGGCCAGTCTGCATTCTACTCGAGGGAAATCCAAGGAATATACCCTAATGGTTAGTAATTTGTGATGGAGCTGGTAAAACATCGATATATCGAACTTTGATATTACTGAATTATCGATAATAGAATAATTATTGCAATTTTTGTACAAGATCATTTAAACAGGTTTCTGTGATACTTTTTTATACTAAAAGATAAAATTAAGGGTCCATTCTGGTTAGTTGTGTCAACAAAATCGATTTTTTTCCCTTTTCGATAGCTATAGCTAACTTGTATACAAGTGCCTAGAATATCATACCAAAAGGTCGATCGAAATACGCAATAGTTTAAAAGTTATGAGCTTCCTAGCCGACCGACTCAAAGCAGGTCAGGAGCAAACATAAAACTTTAAACACGTTTCCTGAAAAACTACATTTTTCGAGCTGGCGACCGTAATACGTCGGTCAATTTTTTACGAATCTTTATGTTTTAAATTTTAAAATACGCGTAAGTGAAGTGTTCATGGAATAGACTACAATTATATAGATAGCTTACACATTGGATTTTTTATCGACAGAAAAGTCAAGAAAATGTGTAGTAAAAACGCAATTTCATTTTTCAAACGCCGCCATTTTGTTATTTTTTATTTAATTTCGATAAAC
>JAEIIU010044502.1:0-40760 GCA_018874675.1 Drosophila baimaii
AATTAGACACGTCTTCTGATTATTATTTAAACCAATAAAATCTGCTGAGGTATTTCATTCCAAAAACTTATAATAAATTAATATTGTTAAGGGAACATTCTATCTTCTGGTCGTTTTCTAGCCATTGCTAAATGCAAAGAATAAGTTGTATTATGGACAGTAAGTTATGGACAAAATTGCACGATGCGATCTTTGTGCTTCGCTTTGGGACCGCCGCTAATGCTTTAATAGTGCTAAAATTGAAAAAGATTTTATTATACTATCTGAAATAATTAAAGCAATAAAAAGTACTTTCCCACCTAACCGTTTTGTAAAGTGTAGTTAAATTTAGAGGACTGACCATATCCTGCGGCTTCCAAAGTCTCAAGACCCTTCGCCTTGACAGCGCCAGCATCAGCTGAAGTTGTAACAGCAGGAGGCGGCCACAAGCCTTTAACAAAAGCTGACACAGACCAAAGGGAAAACGGAGACGAAGACGGGGACCACGAGAAATGCAGAGGGAAAATGGAGAAAAGCGAGAATGTTATTTGGCTTTTTGCATATGGAAGGAATGATGATGGCACTTTCAGTGAATTGCCTGAATATCGAGTGCGTATGAAAGATGAAACGCGCAGGGCAAAAAGAAGCAATAAAATAACAAGAAATATGGCCAATCGATGAATGTTTCTAGGTGCACTGAAAGTGCAAGGTAAATATCCAAAGGAAAATGAAAGAGAACGGCAAGGAAAGGAACAACTTTAAGGAACCCTTAACCAATATTAAAAAGGCTTAACAGAGCGCTTAAAGGATTCAAGCATTTTTTTTCAGAGATAAGTTTGTGTTCCAGACATGAACTTTTATCCATTTCGCGATTTAATAATTAATTTATTTCCATAATGCTACCTGCCAATTTGCTATATCATTGACGAAATTCACTTAAATACTGTAATTTGTTGATCAATCAAACATTGATGTCCCGACAAAAAAACGCACGTTTCCGGTGGACATCACTCAAACTACGCCAGAAATCCACGCCCTCTTTGGCTTTGTGCGTGTGACATATGCAAATATTTATCCATCGCTCCTTTGGCTTTGCCTTCCTCCTGTCCGCCCCCCTCCCCTTCCTCCATGTCACTCACTTTCCCCCGGTACAGTTGTGCCTAAAATTATGCAAATTCGTTGCATGTAATATTGAGGTCAAAATAATAGCAATTATTGCTAAATGTTTCATGCTAATATTTAACAACTAAAGAGTACAATAAACTAAATTTGAACGCTAGATTAAATATATAAGATTAAAACACTTCTTTCTTAAATAAAAATAAATTAGATTGCCTAAAATTATGTTTATATATATTTAAAAACATTTTTGGGCGTAGTAATGTATAAATAAATATAAAGGCTCAAACAAAAATAAGCATATATAAGAAACAACATTTTTCTTAAAGTAAAATATTTTAGAATGTCAACAACTATTACTATATTAATTTCAGTGACTTCTCAAGTGTATTAACTTATAAACAAATAATAAGAAAGTACTGTAATTCTCAGCTCAATTCTTTTTCCAATAATAACAGAATTAAATATATATTTCCAACATATTTCTTTATATATTTATAAATATTACTTTTTAATATATTAATATGAAAGTATACATAATTTTACATTTATTTTCGATGCCAAAATCTCAGCCCCTGCTGTATGGGTGTATTAAACAAATACACTTGCGTTGCGGCAAAGGCTGGGCTCATAAAAGTTAAGTAAATATATAAACAGGCATTGGCTTACGCTTGCCTGCCTGTCAGCCTCTTTATTATTGTTGTTTGCACTTGTTGTTGCCGGCTGCTATTGATATATGTGCATACATGTATGCAGACGCATACGTATACATTTGTGCAGCACATACGTACGTATGTACGTAAATCAAAAGCCATGTAAGTTGAGTAAACAGCATTGAAAATCAGTTATATTTTACTGCATTATAAACTACCCAATAACAAGCCTTCTGGGGTAAAAAGGGAAATAATGAATCGCCCGAGCATTTTTTTTTTGCGCTGACCTTTTGCGTAATTCTTTCGATAAATTGCGCGTGAATGATGCATAAATCAAATAAAGTTGAAAAGTATTATATGCGAGAGAGAGTATAGTAGTATATGGTCCCGTCAAATATATCGACCAAGTTTAAATTGGCGTAGCATACTTTTTGGGCCCCTCAAAATATGTGAAAAAATATATGAGAGGAAAGTGTAGAGAGGGCTTGCATATTTAACCAAGGCTTAAGAATAAATTTCATAATAGTAAAAGTAATGCAAAAAGTAAAGCCAATTGGGATTGATGGAATTAAAAGTTTGACATCTGTATTTAAAATGTAACTGAGAAAGAAATATGCACAATGGAAATATATTATTTTGCAAGCCTTTTAGATTTTTGTTAGATTTTTATTACATTGTTAAAACTTACACATTGGTTTGATTTATTTAGTATACCCTTGCAGTAAGGATAATACATTTGTTTTGTTGTTTTTAAAGTTGTTTTGTTATATTTATATAATAAAAAGATTGTTTGGCATTTGCTTTTTTAAATAAGAATAAGAAGAAAAAAAATATAGTAGTAGAAATAAAAAGAAAAATAAGAATAACACGATAATACTTAAACTTATTTTAATATAGTCTTTAACACATTGACTTTAAGGGTAAAGCCAAGTATGAAATTTCGGAAAATGTTTCACAATATTCATTATTATCATACATAAATTATTATTGTATGTATTATTAGCATGCATTTTGCCAATAATAACATATACTAAAACATTAATAAATAAAAGTCCTTAAGTACAGTGGCTCAAATATTATTTTATTGATATCCAAAAGGCACTGGTTTTGTTCTGAATATATCATTCATAAATAAATGTTTCATCTGCTCTGATTTATGCGCTCCCGATTCAAATGGTAATAGGTCAGAAAACAGATGAAGGCGGCCAATCCGATAATTCCGACCCAGAAGCCAAAGGATCCGCCAGTGAAGCCATCGCGGTAAACGTCACAAATGTCGCCGCCCACAATTAGGTTCAGCTTTTGCCTCACGCCAGGTGCGCCCGCCATGGAATGATTTTCAGGGGACCCAAAAATTTGAGCCACAAATTTTGAAACATTCACAAAACAAAAAACCATACAAAAATGCTGAGAGTGATGTGTGGGCCAAGGGCTCCTGGGATGTTAACAGCCCCGAAAAAGTTACCTAACAATGATGAATCATGTTGCTGTGGCTGTGGCAACAGGATGCTGGTGTCCTGCGACATAATTGAATTTAGTGCTAATGATGGCATTGACGACGATGGCACATAATATTCAACATTAATTCAGGCAGACATTAATTGATTGATTATTTGATTGCATTATTGTCAATATCACAATTGCAATTTGGTCGCTCCGCTTCAGCGGCTTCTATCGTACGTATCTGTATCCTCGTTGTCAGTCGAGGCTGACACATTCGCGATATTGAATGTTTGTCATCGGGCAACAACATTGATAATAATAATTTAGCGCAATTTACATGCTGACAGCCATAATTAATCGATGCGTCGATGCCTCCCGAACAGGAGTCGGATGTACAGCCTTGAAGGGGGGGCATTATTTGCAATGGAAGCTTAATCAGCTCAATGGCCATAATCTGTAATTGCAGCAGCTCCTATATAAACTATTATATTTATATATTTATTATAAAAGAATTAAGACTGAAGGATAGTGCAGAATCTTCCCTTATTTCTAGTTCCCTTTCCTTTTCCAGCATGTTAATTCACTTGGTCCCTTGTAGCAGGTGAATATTTAACTTAAGAATAAGATAAAACTTACATTTTACTGCGGAAAAGAAGGAAAGTGCTTAATTTACATTTAACTTTTCGTCGTCCCCGTTTTCCCCCAGCAATTATCTGGCCCCAGGAGGAGAGGCGGGGGCAGATTCTAAGCGAAATTTGTGCGCCCTGCAATTATACAAAAATTCATCTCGGTCTTGCTTCTTTTGTACTGCATTATTCATGGGCCGGGGCTAAGCAAATTAAAAGCCAGCCCCAGCTGGGCAAATAATTGTTTGAAGTTCGCTTTTGGCCTGGCCTGTAATCTGCCACAGTTCTGGCCACTAATTTCGCCTTGAGACAAAACCGCCTACCAGAGAGAGAGAGCGCGGGAGTGTACTCCACGAGCACTAAGCTCAATTGAAATTGCTTCTGGAATACTGAAAGGCGAGGCCGAGTGGAGCCTAGTATGCCGTAGAGTAATTGAAATATCGGCAGCGGATTCTGTTCGTAAATTATGCACGCGAAAACCCCCAAAAAAAATATACAAAAAAAAACAAGGAAAACCCAAAACTGTTGGCTGTGTAAACTAAAGACAGGAGATGAAGGAGGCAACTTTCCCTGAGATTCTCTTTAATTTATAATTTATCAGTTTTGTGCTTTTGAAGCTGTTCCTGGGCTAACCAACAAGCCAACTTTGATTGCGGTAATTAGCAAATTGTGCAACTCCCACTAGAGCCACGCCCCCAGATCTACCTGAGGGGCAGCACCCAAAAAAAGGGAACTAATTGAGAGCAGAAATTACGTTCTACGACGTAGTAAATACCTAATACTTTGGGGTTTTATGGAATTCTTAAACATAAATAATGGGATTGAGTAGGAAAGAAAATTATGAATTTTTATATTGAATATTATATAATTAATTAATGCGTTAGCAAACTCTAAAAAACCAAAACTAAAATATGTGAATCATGTGTTCGATAGGATCATCTTGTGATCTTTGTAAAATGATTATATTGCAAGGAATATTTGAGAATGGAAATTATGCTAAAAATAACACATAAACACTTAAAATACACACCTAATACTATAGGTATTTTTGAATTTTAAAACATAAATAGTGTGGTTAAGTGAGAAACACACAATACTTATTTAAATATTAAATATAATATTAATAATATAATTAAGAGTCGTGTATCAGAGCTCAATATATGTGATTCTAGTGATCGATAAGATCTTTGTTGGATCTTTCTGTAGACACTATTTAAGTATTATAAACATATTTAA
The DNA here is from genome assembly GCA_018874675.1 of Drosophila baimaii. Taxonomy (NCBI): domain Eukaryota; kingdom Metazoa; phylum Arthropoda; class Insecta; order Diptera; family Drosophilidae; genus Drosophila; species Drosophila baimaii. Next base: position 5,057 of record JAEIIU010044502.1, read on the forward strand.
GAAAGGAAATAACGTTAAGGAATAACACAAGTATTTGAAAAATTAAAATAACTAATAATTTAGGTTTTTATAAAATGTGTAAGCAAAGATAAAGTCGTTAAGTAGAAAAGAAATATATGAATTCAAATATTAAATATCTAAGCTTAAAATTTGTGAATCTTGAGCTCGTTAAGATATTTTTGTCCTCTTGGATAAATATTTACATCGAAAGAAGCTCTTTCTTAAGAAACCAATTAACTGATTAAAAACATTTGAAAATAAAATTCATTCTAAGAAATAGTACATATATTTTTAACACTTAAAAAGATTCTGTTGTACTTTATGCAATTGTAAGAATTCCTCTTCAACTAAATTTGTAGAAAAAACCCCCCATTCCTTAAACTAGAATATTTTTTTGTTTTGTGCCATGCCAACTAAAATCCCGTGAAAAGGGTAAACAGGGTAAACCAATTTGCCAAGGGTCCCCGGGAATATCTGTCTGAATATATATATATGCACATATATATATCGCACAATGAAATTGCCTATGTGGCAATATACGTAGTTTCCTGCCACAGCTTCTGCTACAGGTCGGTCCCAACGATTTTTTTTTTTTGGCCTGGCTTTTATTATCGTTACTTTGAGGCTGCCACAATCCAATGGCCAATGCCCAACCCCTGCTGGTTTTTTGTCAGGTGAAAACCTAAGCTAAGCAAACATACAAAAAAGTGTTAGTATGCTCAACGCGACACTCGCCAACGAATATTTCCCATCCTTACGCCCTCGCTTCCTCCCTGTGGCCATCACAAAATGTCCTTTTAGCAGAGGACACCTACATTCATGCGTATGTAAAAATTTCCGACGTGATGTAAATTTCTATTGAATGCTGAATGGGCAGAAAAAATATTTTTAATGGTCTTTTGGCCAGCCACAAGCGAACGGGATACAAAGGACCAGAAGGAATCCTGTCGACAGTTGAAAGAATTGTCGATTGGATGGAATTGGTGGGACAGGTGTTATATCCTGTTGTTAGGTGGCCGAAACTACTCTACATATGCCAGCCTGCTGCTTATTTGTGGAATAATAATCAGGATTCGAACTGAAAGCTTGCAGTTTGAGATGAAGGTGTTGAGGAAAGGAATATAAACAAACAAATAAAGTTGGACTTTTCGGTTGGGTTGTGTAATTGCATTTGCGAAAATTTGTTTATTTGCCAAGCCAATTTAAAGGAATTGTTTGGCTTAAGGAATCAGTCAAAAGAATCTTAAGCTATAGCATTTGTTTTTTTAAATATTTGGCAAAGTCAGGTTTAATATAAGTGAAAAATATCATGTTTGTAATTATAATAATTATAAATATAAGCATGGTAGTAGCTCTTTTTTCTACATTTATTTTATTAAGTTTTTTATTGCTTAAATAAATAATACATTTATGTTTTTATTTTTGCACTATATACTTAATTATAGAGAATTAAGCTACAAGTTATAATAATATAATCAAGTACTATTCATTCTTTCCCATCTAAATATTGCTATTTGAAACAAAAGGAACATTATTAAGCTAAGCATTTTTTGTAATATTCCTAATAAAATACTTAAACTGAAAAATTAAGATTAACATTGATTCTAATTAAGATTTAAAAGTTCATCTAGTTTAAGCTATTGAGCAACAAAGCAAGAAATCCATTTAATTCCCATATCCTTGCCCAAAATGTTTGCATTAGCCATTCACTCAAATTTCCCATTCCGATTTCCATGAAAATGAGATAGAAAAACACATGTCGCACATCTATCAATGCCAAAGCAGACCCAATCAATTTATCCGATTTGCCAGGCGCCACTTTTCCCATTTTCCCAATTCCATCACTCAAAAAATACTTTAAACCATTTACGTTTTGTCATAATTGCAAATTCCGTTATCAGATCAATGGGAATAAACACAGAGAGAGAGAGAGAGAGTGGGAACATGACCTTTATCAAATCAAACTTAATTCCCATGAAATCCGCATCAACCGCGTGCAACATCGTTGACCTTGTGCCCCATGCAAAGCAGCGTCAACTAAAAACCAGTGAAAATTCCGCAAAATAACAGCAGAAATACATAAATCGAGAAAAAGAGAGAGAGAGAGAGACTGTTAGAGGAAAAAGAAAGGGAAAACAGCGTGACATGTCATTATTGGACTTTGACAGCCAAATTCTAAAATTCAAATATTCCAAATCGATGGGAAATGGAGGGGAGGCGGACAAGTAAGAGGGGATCAATGTCTGTGTATTTATGGGAACTTTCAGAAAGTATTTGAATATGTATGGCGTATTGTATTTTTGCATAATTTGGCATGTAAAACATTTACAACAATGCGCACACACACAGAGCCCGAGCTCGGGAAAAACGTGCTGCGGGGGGTCGGAGGTGGTGGAGGAAAATTATGGAAATATTGCATCATGTGCTTCATGCCAGAGAAAATTGTGCGGCTTTTCTATTTTGATTGCAGTTGATTGTTGTTGCGGGCTTATACCCTGGTGATTGTGGCGCTGCGATAGAGCAACGGGCGTAGTCGATTTTGCATGAAATAGGATTTAAATTGCTTTCATCTGGTTAGCTAATAAAATAGGCCAAGTCAGGGGGATATGGAAATATTAATTGGTGAGAAAAAAAACATTTATAAAGAAGAAAAATATTTATATAATGTAATATTCCTAACTTTTGAATCATATATATTTTTATTATGGATATCTCAAAGTAAAATGATAATAAATAAATGCACAATTAAAATTCTATTAACTCATTTTTGGCTTGTAATCAAATGTACAATATTTAAATATACATTTCCCTTTCTTTCTAAATCAAAAACTTCATCTTTCAGATATAACTATTATTTTACCTCTCTTTTGAAGCCATTGTCCTCGAATAGTGCTGATGTAAAGAGCTTTGCACGTACTTAGACTTCTCGTTCTTTGGCTGCATTATAATTATGTTTATATGCATGCAAAATATGAAATTTCAAATGTGGATTGCACACACACTCTCTTGCATGGATGTGGCTCAATTTTTTACCTATTCCACGGCAAGCTTGTTGTTTATGTTTTGGTGTCAGGGAGCAAAGTGCAGTCAGTACCTTATGCAAATATGCCAAGTTTAGAATGCGATTTCGAGTGTTTTGCCTGCTGGGCTTCGATAAAGTCTGAGAAATAACTATAAACAAAATATGTGGCTTAGATTTATCATATTTTAAGGACAAATGTGGTTTCTCTAATCTGTAATATACCTTTATAATACTTTTCAATGTGTAAATTGTCTTACTTATACAGAAAAGAGTTGGTTTATAGCATTACAGGTAAATAGTTAATATAAAACCTTTTATATTATATTTACTCTGTGACAAAAATATAATTTATGTTACTTCCAAAACACCCTCCGACTTAGCACCTATGGTACGCACTGTATAAGCCTTCGTTACCTCTGTTCGTTGCCATCTTGCACACACATTTATCTTGGGCGAACGTTTTGTTGTCATATTTATTTATCAACAGGCAACACGAATGCGGCAAACTTCTTTGGCGACGCCTCAAAACGGCGCAACAAAATAATTCTGTTCTTCCCCAGAAATTTATGTCAGCTTAGATATGTTCTGCGGATATAGCCGAATGCCGAAAATCTTCATGTAATCTCTGGCAAAAGTTTCCTCGACTCGGCATTATGCTTCTGTTCAAAATTCAAGGTGAACACTTCAGCTTAAAGCTGTCTTCCTGGCTTTTGTTTATTTCAATAAAAAAGCAATTTATAAAACCCGATTTACCTGATGTGCCACGGTATTCTCTCTTCCCGCCACTTGTCTACCTGCTGCCGGCGCTGCCACTGAAGTTATGCAAATATCTATGGAGTACCCACAGAGCGTCTGTCATATGGGTCATAAAAGACACTTTTTATTGCTCATTTGACAATATGGCTGCAGCCCACCGCATCGCCTCTTTTGATGCCAAATCTAAATAATTTGGCAATTTCGTGCTGATTTTATTACAAGCCACAAAAGGGCAGACATTAAAAGGTACCAAAGAGAAAACAGCAAGGAACCAAGGATGACATTCCATAGAGGTCTGGGCATGTCGATAAGACTTGATTAAAAATGTCCCTTGACATACATGGCGTATGTGCAATATATTTCTTAAGTGCACGACAAACAACAGGGGTAATGTAAAATATTTATTAATTAAGCTGCAGCTACTGCCAAGTTATAGGGTTTTTAAATAAAAATATTTATTTGAGAGCTACTTATTTTAATATATATTTTAGTCCACCAGAGTTTGTCGTAAAATTGGTTTTTATTTGTACAAAACACATCGAACTTTTAGGTCTACTAAGTATAAGCGATTTGGAATCTTTAGTTCGAAGTTAGTAAGTGAAGTGAAGTTTATAGCTATCTAATTAAACAATTTAAATTATATAAAGTTATATACAATTCCAACTTTTTAAGAATATATTAAGATGTTGTTAATTTCAAGCTGATATATATTTAATGGTGAATGTCTTTATTTATATACTATTTTCGCATTTTAGGCGTGTAAAAAAAACCTTAATTGAGCGCTAAATCTTTGGTTCCCTTTCAGTTAACTATATTTTCTCGCCAGATACCATTCTTCTCATCAACCGCTTTTATATATATTTTATTCAGAACTTTCCTCCAGCCGTCTGATTAAACTTTGCCACTGCACTTCACTCTGAGTGCAAGACAAGATGGTATAAAAACCGAGTGCGGTTGACTTAATTGCAGACATGAATTTATGCCGGTGGGCTTTTCGAAACCCCGAGGGCAGAGACATCAACTTTTTGCTCTCAGAAAGAAAGACTGAATTGTAATTTGAGCTTTGAAACTTTGAAATAGGAAATTTCTTAATATTCTAGTTTTTTGTTGTTGCATTTTCCCTGCAATTAAACTTGCCAAGGTCCAACAAATTGCGTGAACAAAAGAAGCTCTTTTTCTACCCATCTCTTTTTAATTATAAAATAACTTTTAGCCATGTGTATTTTTTTTGTTTTTGTCCTTTTTTTTCGCCACCAGGCTGGACAGGAATAACAAGTGGCATTGTTGCTGCATTCGGTATCTGTATCTGGTCGCAATTGATGGCAATGCCGTGTAATTAGCCACAAATTGTTTAGGCCTAGTTGAACAGGACACATGCAGGGAGAGCCAGATGAGGGGGACAGGGTGTGTGGATAAAGGCGAAGCGATACAGAGAGGCTGACACGAGTGGAGCGGAAACCGAAATTTGTGTGCGCAAAACCAAAAGATGACACAATTTCGGGTTCCAGTAAAGTGCCTAGTGCTACACTGGGAAAAAGTAAATTAAATAGTACAATTTGTGTTATTTATTTATATAAATACAATTTATCTTTCTGAATAAAATGTAGTACATCTTCACATGGGCAGAAGGTAATTATTTGGCATAAATCTCAGAACAAGTATCTCCAATCCTAAGATGTTTTGGCCTGAAAGTGTTATACAAATGAAATAAATTAAAATATATGAGATCGAAGCACTTAAAAAATATCTTGCGCTAGCCTTCCACTTAAAAAGTCATTTATTTGTATATTAACATAAAGTTAATGCGCAAATTAACTCTTCCTACAGTCCAAGCAATCAGGTATGTCATCCCTTACAGCAAATAAAGCCGCCAAAAGGAAGAATGTTGCCTCGATAATATACATTTTTGGTTAGCAAATTCCAGAGAATGTGTTACATTTGAAGATCCTCTAATACAAGATGTGAAATAGTGACAAGGCTGCCTTTTATACAAAATGTCTAGCAACCTTGACTAATTCATTTTGAATGGAATAATATAAGTATAAAATAAACAAATTTGTTTCACTACATTCCAGTTAATCCACTGACAAAGAGTCATAATATTTTCTTTTAAATAAGCCCCCAGAAGTTTTCTCTTATTCATACTAATTTTATTACTCTAAGTTTCCTTTTACAAACGAATCTTGTGATTTATCGATTTTTGGATTATCGTCAAATCGTCTTTCTCACAGTGTAAGTGTGTATATGAACCCTTTAGCCAACTCTCCTCTGTTCTGTCCCTTTACCGTCGCAATTAAGTAGGCAACCCATGTCCACGCAAATTAAAATAAAATTTCTCTCCCATTTTTATTTGGTCGGCTCTTTCGGGCTTAGTCAGACCAACAAAATAATTTGTGTGTGGCTGGACTTGCGTGTGCCCGTGTGTGTGTGTGTGTGTGTGTGTGCGTGTGCGGGACTTGCAACTTGTCGCCGCAAAATGAATTGAACTTTTATGGCTAATGACGTTGCACGTTGCATGCGGCATGCTGCATGGCGCACGTGTCGTATACGCAATTACATAACATTTTCCGGGGACTTGTCCAACTTGTAATGCACAGCGCTGTGCTATCGATAGAAAATGTGAGTATAAGCGATTTTTGGAGTTGCTGAATTTTGCGAGGATTATGGGAGAGAGAAAAAGCCGTGAAAAGGTGTCCTTAAAGCAGTGTTGCCCACTGGTCCGACTTAGGAGTAAGTAAATTTCTTTGCTCTGGCATTCGCAAGGGCCCTGGACAAAGCACATTCTCATACGTTAATTATTACATTTATTTACAATTTATTATTTATTATTATAACAATAACAACTTACATATTGAGCAGGATATACAACAATTAAGCTTCTCTCTTATGTTTTCCTTTAATATTACTCTCCAATGAATTTTAAATTTCTTTTTCCTTGCCTCCAATTTCATAAAGCTCTTACCAGTTGACTTTCCATAATTTCCACATGTCTCTGACATTATACTAAATATAAAACAATTTTTGGCTTCCAATGTAAATTATTTTGGTCTTCAGCTCTTGTGGAGAAGCCAAGAGAAAATTGCTAATAAATTGCATTGAAATGTTGCGCATACGGAACGTGGCACAAGCGAAAGACAAACAAGTTTTCTCTGCAGCCATCCCTGTCCCTTTTTTTCCTTCGTTCTGTCCTACTCTCTGCGTGAGTAACAGGTGCAGGAGATAGAAGAGATAGAAAAGCTGAATTTTGTTGCTGTCTCGACTGCTGCTGCTGCTGCTGTTGCTGCTGCTGCTGCTGCTTTTGCTGTTGATGTTGCCACAACTCAATTTATTTCAACATGTACTTTTGCAACAATGAATTTCACTTTAGTTGCTAATGGATTTCGCATAGAAGGCAGTCAGGCTGCAGTAGAAATAGCAGTAAAGGCAATACACTAAGAGAAAATTAGATGCAGTGACACCGTTAACAGAAATATAACAAAAAAATTGCTGAATTGAATCTTATAATTCAATGAAAATTTAATTTAATTTTTTATATATTTAAATGTGTACGAGACCTAATGATAATGAACAAAATATTATTAAATTTAATGTACACATTTAAGGAATGATTTTTCCGACAGATTTCCCTTATTAGTACCTCTTCTTTCTTTCCGTGTATTTCAGAGGGCGTTGTTGATTCTCAGTAGCTGCCTGAGGAGTTACTCCTGTGCCAGTTTGTCTGCCCGTTAAGGGTTGAGGTTTTTTTTCGGGTCAGCTGCTAAGGAACTGCGTCGAGTCCTTGTCCTTTCGCTCCTGTCTTCTAGCGGTGTCCTCGTGTCTGTGGTAATGCATTTTGTTTGCTTGGCTGCAGCGACGCACCCACAATGACAAATGAAAGTTGACGCGCTGCCTTATTGAGACAAACGAGGGTGGACTTTTGGGGGGCTAAGGGCTGATGAAATTGCTGCCTTTTGTGGTTCGGCTATAATCATGCAAATGACCCAAAGGTTGGCGCAACAAGGAGCACCAAAAGGAGCACCAGGACCAGCCATGCAATTAGAAATGCACCGAAGGAATAAAAATGTGCCTGGGGGCGGTGGCGAAAAGGAAGCTCCCTTACTTATTGCCAATTTCTGCTGCTATTCAACTTGTCGTCTTTTTTTTTTTTGTCTGATTTCATTCCTCTCCAGGACACTTAATTAATTTTCTTTTAAATTACATTTGCCTGGACACTTGTATCAACATTGTACTGCCATTGTCCCGACAGAGTCCTCCGCTCCTCGACAGATGCTCATTTTGAAGCTCCCTCGACCGGCTTTCAATTCATTGTTGACTCGATAGAGTAAACGCAGCTCACGCTTCTGTTTCTGGTCCTATTTCGCTTTTCCTGTTGCTGCTGCTGCTGCTGCTGCTGCTGAAACTGCAACATTTCCATTGCCATCGCCATTCCCATTTCCATTTCCATGGGCTGCAGGACATTGTTCCTGCAACTGAGCACACTTTGAATTGTCTTAGACCATGTTTCCAGCTTTGCCTATGGCCCATAATGTCAGCTATTTGCCTGGAAATTCAGTTAACAATTGCGTATTACATGCCTGCAAAATTGTGTTCAACAATTGGGTTTACTTGGTGTGGGTTAGATTGAGAATGAAATGTAAACTCAGCTGGAAATTTAAATGTTTTTAGAATTGCGAGAATAGCCTGGGGGATTTTTCAATGAAAGCATGAGGGTTCCATTGAATCGAAAGGGGTTTTCTGGGGAAATATTGCCAAATCGCTTAGCCCTTCATATTTTTAAAGCCCTCTGATATTTAATTATATTTAAACTGAGGTATATTTCTTACCCGCTTAGGAAATATTCAAAGTAATTTAGGAAAGCGGCGGTAATATTTAAATATTTCTGTGCAGCTCTTTATATTTATAAATATGTTATTTTCAAGACTTCCCTTGATAGCCAAAAACTTCTGAATCAATTACCTAAATTGCCCAACTTAAACAGCAATTAAACGTTAATAACCTGAAATTAATTCAATTAATTTTAAGGACACACACACACACACAGTTCGGAATTACATCCTGTGAGATGCATTTAATTTCCCACATTCGATCACCTTGGCAGGCTGTTTCTCGGGAACGATGCAGTGCATCTCGCTGCGGGGAATCCATTCACACCGCAGTTTCCGCTTGTTGCTCTCTGGGTGATTTTCCCCGGATCTTCCTACAATTTTCTCCCCTTCCCCCTCAGCTCCAGTGTTGTTGTTGTTGTGTGCGACAGGTAAGGGTATGGTAGCGTTGTTGCTGCTGCCGCTGGTTGGTTGGTTGGTTGGTGGCGACTCCTTAGTTACACATGACATGTGTCAGATGCAATCAAATACGGTTTCAAAGCTTAAACGCTTTTGGCGCAATGCGTGAGAATTTCAAACGGGCTTCGGTTGCCCCAGCAGCAGTCAGCTTCCATTCGCAGCAATGGTAGGCTCAACCTCTGAACTTCCCCCGCCACAGCATACATTTCCCTTCACAGTTTGTCATCAGTATTTACTTTTGTGGCATTGCGTACTAATTGAATTTATGTACGCAGTTCCACAAACAAAAGTTTCTTTGGTTCAAAGCGGGGTGAAGAGGGTCCTGAAGATGGCTGGTTGGTTGCTTTGAGGGGGGAACTGCGACACATGTGCGCGATTGGAATCAGTTTTGGCAGTCATTTTCCATCTCCTTTTCCCCAATTTTCATCTCCGCTTCTTGCCATGCCCTTTACTGGGTTTCCCATTCCCAACAAAAAAGGAAATTTTAAAACAATTTGCTCGCTTAATGCCGAGACACGTAAAGTTTTTTAATTGTCTACAAATTGGCAACATTTGCCGAAGGAAGAAGTGAAAAAAACGCGATACCAAGGAATAACCGCCTATAAAAGACTCTTTAGTATTATTTTTAAATAACAGAAAAATATATAACTTTAAATATATTTTACTATAATTGCCCAAAAGGAGATATTGAATAGTTATTTACCTTATACAAGTGTTTTTAAAAAATTAGAAACACAGCTTAAGAAATTATCGATAAGCTCAATACCTCATGTTAATTAATAATTACATAGCTCAACCTATTTATAAAACCAAAGACATTTTAATAACCAGAAACCGCACGACTTACGTTTTTTTTACTCACGATTATATTTATGGTGGCTCTAGAGCTGGCTCCAGGCTTTCTTGAAATTTTGCTTCAAAAACCAGAGAGTGAGTGCGCTCTAGAGCCAGCCGCTCACTTATACTCATACTCGTACATCGGCAGCCGACGACTGTGTGTGTGCACACTTACTCTCACGCATTTTACATCTGTACGCACATAAGCCAGCGCATTCTATTTTTAGATATTTAGGTTCTCAACTTTGTGAGAGCAGAGAGAGCGTGCTTTTCTTCGCCAGCCTACACAATTCTAGCACATAGAAAATGTATGGTCATTATGAATTTTTTTATTAAAACGTCTTTGGAAATACCCTCTAGATACCCAAAATTATTAACTAAATTAAATTCTTATTTATAAATTTACTCACAAAACCAATATACCCTTCGGCATGTACCAAAAGACGTGGAAACCAGAGACATTGAAAAGTCGTCGCCAAACTTGGCGTCACATGTTGCACTTCCCAGCCTGCCATAATTGCTTCTAATTGAAATGCGAAACCCGCAACGAAATTGAACCGAAATGCCATCCATGAAATTCAAGGGAAATTTCCCCAATTTAGATGCAATTATTTGCGGGCACAAACATCCCTGTGTGTGTGCTTACTTGTGTGTGTGTGTGTTAATGTAAATTTATGTTCGAGCTTCGTAACCATGAAAAAACTAATTTACACTTGGGAAATGTGAGAAATGTGTGTGTCTGAGTGTGTGTGTATTAGAGAAGGCAAACCGCAGGACCAAGTGGTGAGGGGAGCGGGCCTGGCTTGTCCTCTGGTAAAATGGTATTTTTATGCAACACCAAGCTGACCACAAGATGCAACTCGCACACACACACACACACACATCAGCTAACAGATTGTGGTTGCAACATTTGACTCCGGCCGGATTTTATTGCTTTAGTTTGGTGCCGCATAAAGCTCATTATGGGCCCTGGGAAATTGCATCCAACGCTTAATTAATGCTCGGCTTACAACATGCGTCATCAGGCATCAAAAACATTATTTTCCACCTGACATTGTTATGGCTGCTGCACCGCAAAAAAACTGCTACAAAATAGATCAATCTACGAGAAAATAAAAATCCTTTTCAATATAATATTTATATAAACGAAAAATTAATTTAAAAAGGTTAACTGAAAAATTACACCCTAGAACCACAGACCAATAAATATAACAAGATGTCGAAAGCGAGCAGTAAAGTTGCCACTGAAATGTATTATTACTAATACGTGTAATTATTAAAATGTTTTCGTTTCGACTAGCTATAGTTCAATTAAGTTACTTCCCTATAAAAAATGTTTCATGTTACCTTACTTTAAAAATTAAAAAATACTTCGTACTAAATATCGATATACTTCCAAAGTTCTCATCGCTCATCGCTGAGTGTAGATCCTTCTTGGCTCCATTTTCTCATTTTCTCCCTGTGCGTGTGTGTGTGTGTTTATCCATTACTATTTCCACACTATTGCCAATTGTAAACACTGCCAAGAGTCAACTTTTGTGGCTTGACGTGTTTGCGAGTGCGTTAGATTAAGCTCGACTGAACCTGAGAAAAGAGCAAAACAAATATGAAGTGGGTGTTGAGAACGGTTGGGTGGCTGGCAAAATAAATTACAACTTTCGCAAGTGGAATAGTTCCCATGTTGGAAATAAATTAGCATTACCAAGGGCGATTCAATAGGGAGAAACCTGGCCAGCATAATGTGGGAATGTATTTCTCGAGGAATTAAAGAAGACTGCAAAGGTTACCAATGATCTTAACTTTCTGTTTGTTCAAATTAAATATAAAATTAAAACCCATAACGAAATGTGAAATTTCAGTTATCCTGCCATAAGAGAGACTGTGGCCTTGCCGTGTCCTCATAACGATGATGACGATGATGATTGCAATGACTTGGACTTGACTGCGGTGACTTGATGATGGCTTACGGGGGCTCACTTGCACTTAAACTTAGCGAAGAAGTCAGCCGGCCTCGTAACTGGAAGCTTGGGGCCTGGCATGTTGAAGGGGATGCCTTGTTAAGTGTGTCATTGAGCCAAAGGATTCGGTTGAGAGGCGGGGACGAGTCGAGCGCGGGCATGTCCTTGCTATCGCATGAACTTTTAATTTACAACTGCGTCGAGCTTTCTCTCTCTCTCTTTCTCTGTCTCTCTGTCCCTCTCTTTTCTTTTCCCCTCTATTTTTCTCCGTTGATTTAATTTATTATGCAAATGTTTGTGCAAGGAAGACGGCGAGATGCTCCCTGTTGCCTTTTTTTCTCATATCATCATTATTTAAGGAGAGCGCAACCGAGAAAAAATATATGAGCATAAGGATTTCCAAGGTCGACTCATAGAATACTTAGTAAAATAAATATTAATTGGAAATTATTCAAAAAAGGTATCGGGATATATAGTTGTATAAATTGGGTAAATATTTTAATATCTTAACATACTTTATTCAAAGGTTTATATAAAGAAACTATTAACGATAGAATCTAGAGATTAAAAATGTGTATTTTATATGCAATCAAACTTTACTTTAACTTTTATTTATTTTTAAAATATTAAACCTATTTTTAAAGCTTTATCCAGAGTGCTATATAAATCCCAATACACCCCGCCAAAGGGTATCTAAAGCTGGCGCCTAAGTGAGCGCCACAACAAATGACGGCAATGTCAAAATTTTCTCACCTCGATTTTTCATCTCATTTAGGAGTAACAGCAGCCGTAAGAAAAGGATGTGTGTGTGTGTGTGTTTGTGCACACTTGTGTTTGTGTTTGGGTTTATCAGTCACATAATGCCGGCATGCTGACATCATAACTTATAACTTGATAAATAACTATATGTGTTATCCCTCTTATCCCTTTTTTCGGTGGCTCCTTGGCAGACAAATGACTTGACTGAAAGCGAGACCCTCAGTTGGGAGGAGGAGTGGTTACTGAGGAGGGGATGAAATATTTATCCCTCTGTCAGAGAGTGTGTGCTTAGCTACGTCCCCTTCTGCTTTTGTCTGATGCAGTTTTTTTTTTTTTGGCAAGCTTCTTTTGTCAACAGTTTTTTTCAGACAGGATGTTTAAGAATCTTTCGCTTTAGCTATCTACTTATTTTTTCCCCAAAGATTGTATCTACATCCTTTAATTTACTTCAAATAATAAGTGTTTTAGGCTGAAAACACCTTAAGGCGCTTCAATGCTTTGGAATGTCTTGTTTTCATGAAACGTTGTTTGTTTTAATTAAACACGGCTCTTGTGGTAAATATATTTAATAATTCAGCTGAAAATAAATATTTTTTTACACACTTTCAGCGCTCATTGAGGCGTGGTGAAAAAGTTCAGGCCTGGACAACGTGACGTATGATCGTTGCCGTGAAATGTGGTCACAATGAACCCAACCTTGCCCCTTCAGCCGCTGCACATGCCACGAATGGGAATAAAGTTTGAAAAATATTTCACCCATCAGGCTTTGGACATGGCCGGTCTGGAAACAGGTTGCACATGTAGTTAAAGCCCTCATGCATCCTTCAGAACAGAAGCACAAACACACGGCCAACACGTACGCACACTTGCCTCGGTTTACGGCAATTGTATACATATATATATGTGTGTGTGTGTGTGGGTGTGTGTGTGCGTGTGTCTATGTTAGCCAAGTGGAAATATAAATGCAAGGCAGTGCATTACATCCGTTTCGAGTTGGAAAGTAAAATACTCTTACGCAAAGAGAAGATAAGCTCTATTGAGAATGGAATCTGTATATATTGAATTGAATTGAATGGATAATAAAGTATATTTCGGTTAATAATTAAGAGATGTAACTGGGTTTAAGGCAAGGCTCTTGAAAATGATTATATTAAGAGGAAACCTAACTCCTTTACTCATAATCGGTTAAGGGTTATAACTGAAATTCCCACATTTAGAATACAACTTTCCTGTAACAAAAGTAACAGGCTGCGAAGGTTGTAATTGGTAGTTCCGACTTTGCGAAAGTAAACTGAAAATTATGGACAATACTTTTGGCTTTTGGCTTATTGTAGTCCTGCACATGTGGTTCACTGGCAAAACTGGAGGGAAAGTCTCCTGGCAGTGGTCTGGCAAGGAAGTTTTAATGAGCCCTGGGCCCAGATTTGACCTGGCCGACTTTAAATCCGCCTAATATGCGGCACCCGAGCGGGAAACACTACACTACTACACTGCACAACGGAGTTATGAAATATTTACGAACATTAAAATGTTTTTTACTACTTTCCGGGGAAAAACTAATGCAATGAGTTAGATATGCTCGGGGATTGTGCATTTTCCCGGGCTATTTTTCATAATTGCCCAGTTCAAAGGCAATGGAAATTACCGAACAACAGGAAAGTTTTCCCTTAACCCACCCACTGGATATTGCGATACTTTCAATAGGGGGGAGGGAGGAGGGGAAAAAGTGAAAAGGGGGTTGCTAAATAAACAGTATTAAAAAGTTTCCTTTCTCGCTCAGTCACTCGCTCACTCTCAGTAAAATCCACTTAAATGTGTTTTTCCAATTAAAAAACTTTTTCCTACACTTGAAAATTTTCGAGCATGTGCGAAAATCTTTTATGCGAATTGCATTCGGCAAAAGGCAACAGTCACAGCTCGAGAAATAGAGGAGGGGAGACTGAAGAGCCAGGAGGTTGAAGGAGAAGTTCGAGCTAGGCAGCCACAGAAACCTAATGAAAAGTGATTACAAACATGATAGATAAATGCTGACTGGCCACAGTCTCAGTCCCAGTCTCAGTCTCAGTCTCAGCCCCTATTTCTCTCCTCCCTTGCCCATTTTCTCTGTACTTTTCATCTACTTTCTTCGGGTAAAACATCTCTTGGTTTGGCATTTGCCACTAAATGGTCAAATAAACTTTTTGGCACTGCTATCGCTGTAATGAACTTCTTAAGAGCTTTTCCATTCAACTCCCTACCTCCCCCTGCTCTTCAGCTGGCTTTAAACTTAATGAAAATCCATTAAAAAGTCCCACATTGTTGTGGCATCGCCAGGAATTATCTCACTTTCGTGAGTCCGCCTCTCGCCATCGTTTTCGCCATTTCTTCACTTTCCTCCGCTATTCCTCCACTTGTCGCGCACGTGTTCAACGTGACGTATGCGTAATGTGCTTCTGCTCGACTTGAGTTGTGCGCCAGCGGTTTTTTGCCTCGCAGCGGGCCATTTGCCAGCCATCAAACCGAAAATAGCAAGCCAAATAAGCCAAAAGGTAGCGAATCCTGTGGGCAATATATGAAGGAAGTCAAAGGAGATTTACGAGTGGGTAGAAAATGCTGCAAAAATCAAAGAACCGAAATCAAAATTTGCACATGTTGCATTTTCGGAGAATTTCCAGGAATAATTTAATTGCTAATTGGTTGGGAAGTTATTTTCTTAATTTGTTATTATTTTCCAGGAAGTTGGAAGAAGCATTCAACTATTTCTGTTCTTAGTTCGCTTGAGCCTTTTATCTAAAATATTTACGATTAACAAACAATTAAGATATTGCTTAAACCTCTGACAAGCTTTTCTCATCTTCTACAAAATACTTCCCTTTAAAGTTATATTTATTTAAATTAGAAAAACGGAATCTAAGTTTTTAATGATTCCCATTTCTTCTTCATTAATACACATAAATATTCTTTGACCACTTGTTCCTACGAAATGGTATTAGAAACACAAAGTTTCTTCTTTTTAAACAACTTCCTTGTCGAAATCATAAAACAGGAACACAGAAAACTCAAGTAAAAGTCAAGTGGATTTATGCCCAAATGCTTGACAGGCAATTCCACCATTTTTTACGCACCATTTCAATATTTCGAAGCCGCTTTCACAGGCATTCAGTAACAGTCCGCATCCCGCCTGCCAGAAAACCTTTGGCATACACCTCGAGCACAGCTTCAAGGATCAAAAACAAAGGAGAGCATTCACTTTGAAGCGGCTGTAAGCACCCAGAAGTGTCCTTTTTGTTGGCCATTTCACTAGAAACGTATTTCTTTATGGTGTGGGACTCGCAAGCGAGGCAAACAAATCAATGAAACGCCCATAAAACCAATAAAAAACTTTAAAGACCTAAAAATGTCAAATGCATTTGGTTTTCAATGTTTGAAATATGAAATTGTTTTTCCCAAGAATCAGAAGGAAGGAATCAGGAATATTTGGGGAGCAAAAAGGCAAACAACGGAATCGTAAACTACAACAATTCATGGAAAAAATAGGAACGGAGAGAAAGATTTCTATCTCAAGGAGTCATTTACAACTTTTGGGACCTGTGCATATTGGTAAATATTTCATATTTGCCAAGTAAATATTGGCCAGCAAGTCCTCAAGGTAAGAGCTGTAATAAAATACGATTTTCAACTTCCTCGAGAACCCTTTAAATTCAGCAACAACTTAAACTTAAGAGGAAAACTTTGAAATGGGATTTCCTTTGCTGGGTGTATCTCTCCTTGGCAAACGCGTTGACTTTGCCCTGGCATCACTCACTAATACCCAATCTCATTTTGGCATAATCGAAGCACCTGCCAGGTATCTCCGCCCCTCTGTCAATATTGATGCTGATGCATTGCCAAATACCGCCGAAGATGTCGCTAAACTGTTGCACTGTGGGTTGAGAGGGGGGAGTTGGGGGAGTGAATGGGGTGTATGGGGTGGTTGGGCGACCGAGACAAGCGGAAATGACAAACAGTGCAGCGGACAAGGACAGCAGAGCAACTGCATTGCCAAAGGCATCCTGAAACCCTAAAGGTGGCAAGGGACACTGAAGGAAAGAGCGTGGTTTTTTGTGGGAATAGTATTTAGATACGATTTTTAATTTTAAGATTTAAATAAACTAAAATAGGGTTAGGTACTTAACACTTGTTATTATATTCCAAAAAGTTTCAGAAGGATTTATAATATTATAATAGGACAAATAAGGCAATAACAAATGCGCACTTGTGTAACTTTCGAGCTCCCAAAAGTAGACTATGGAAAATGATCCACTTATATTCGGGGTTTCTCATATGAGGGGCATTATTTTTGTTTAATTTAAATGTATTATTTTTCTAGTAAACTAGTCGCGTATTTAGACTTGTGGAACAGTGTAGTTTAGTCCAAGCTCGACGAAATCTGACCCCGAGACAGTGACAAAAGGAGCTGTACCCTGGCTCCCTTTTACCACCCCTGACAGCCCCCCCTCGCGGAACCGCAGATGCTGCTCTTCTTTGGCTAACCCGAGACAGGTACAACACTCTCACCGTCAAACACCCAACACCTGTACAGGCACACACACGCACACAGGAGGCTCAAGAGTTTCAGGTAAATTTACTTTAATCACTGTTAAGTGCAAAGAACAGGGGGGGGGGAGATGCAGGGCGACAGCGGGCAGTGAAGAGAGCAAAACACTTCAAAGAGCGGACTGGCTTTTGTGTTATGTTAATTACTGGTGTCACAACAGCAGCAATAACAAAAACGTACACTGAGACAAAAATAAGATGGCTTCAGTAAGAGGTTTGAGAAATATGTAATTTATATTGTTGGGTTAAACAAATAAAAAATTCAAAAAATATTAATAGTAAATAATAATAAATAAATGATGACAAATAAAGTGAATCCGCCAATTTAAGTGTACAAATTATATTAGTACCAAAGGAAAGTTACTATACAAATAATTAAGTCTAAAGAAAATAAATAAATAAAATATTTTTTTTAATAATTAAAGACAATAAAAAATGGAAATATGTTATGATTAACTTACCAAATTTATGAATTTTCACACAGTGTACAGTAACAGCCCCTAGAGCCGTGGACAAAAAAAAAATGTCGCAACTTTGAGTGCACACTCGTATATCCTTTGAGCTGCTTCCGCTCTCCTGCCACGCCCACTCCTCGCCGCTCCCGCACGGCGTACGCCCACTAAGCCCCATTGCCTTGGCTTGCCTTAACTTGAAATTAAAAACCAACAGTGGCCAAGGCCCAGTGGAAAGTGGAAAGTCTCAGTGCCCGCTTAACCTACAATAACAAGCAAAGTCCTGTTGACATTTTCTCCATAATTACCCGTGCGCAAAGTGAAGCAAAATTGTTGATTTTATTTTGCATTATGCGAGCCGCAGTTTTTTTCCACCAGCGTTCCTTATTTTAAATGATATGCCAGAGCTTACTGCACAGTTCCTTGATATCACAAAAGCTGCTGAAATTTCATTTATTCTGTTTGTGAGGAAGTCTGTTAACATGGCCGCTGTTGAGTGGACTAACAGGGGAGCTTGGCTTGTGATGGAGTTACTTAACATTGGCTCTGAAGGAACAGCAGAGCTTGTATTGGGGCTGTAACAGCCACTGGAAATGCTTACCCCTGCAGCAGAGTTCATCCGGTGGAAGTAACAGCGGATGTTAACTGGTGGCTGCCAATGTTATTTCTTGAACTTACCAGAGTGCATGTTAAAATTGTACAGTTATCAGCTAAAGTTTCTGCTGATAAAGCTTCTGCTAGTTGGCTGTTAAGCTTTCTGCTTTTGGTTTTGGCTGTTATCTGCATTAAAATAAAGTGGAAAATGTTAAAAGGCTTCATTCTCTGTAAACTTTTAAGGCATTTTTTATTAGGTGATTTATTAAAATAATATTTAACAACATATGGTCCCAATGTTACTTTAAAATGTACAAATAAGTGAACAATTTTTTGGAATTTTGTAAACACTGAATAAAGTAAAAATTATGCCTAACTCTACAAGAAGAATATCAAACTTAATCATCCCTCGTTAGATAGTTAATGGTTTCACTCAAAACACATTAATCTGAATACAAATTATTAATATCCAGGGTAATGTGCACTTAATCAATTTAAATTTAATCTGTTTATCCAAAAAACCAAAGGCATAAGTTACCCAACTCTTACCAATTTATACATATATGCCATTCAAATCAATTATAAACAATATGCAATAACTGTCAAAGCTAATTTCCTGTTGTAAACAATATTGTTTAGCTTTTGTCTCTGCTTATCGAGATAGGACAAAGCTCTGCACTAAGCACCCCCAAATAGTTATATATATAAATATATATATTTAAACAAAAGACTATAGTGGCAGAACTTTATAAGCCAATTTCAGTTGCGGCCGACGACTCTTGACGCGCTGGCGGAAATGCATTTAAAAATTATGCGAAAACTCGGCAACAAATGAAAGAGTATGTGTGGCGGCACAGCGCACAGACACCCCGTCCGGAAAATGTTAAGGGGCCCGGGAATAGCACGGTGGCAGGGGGGGAGGGACGGCGGCATTCAGACTAAGGGTGGACCGCCCGCTGCCGTATGCATATTTGCATAATGGCTGCGCTGTTTCAAAAACTTGCTAAACACTCTTGATAGACAAGATAAAACACTGTGCTCGCTATTTTTGTGCATAATTTATGTTGGGCGAAACGCCCTCGCCAGACCCCATGGAAGGAGATTCCTTCCGCATCGCGCATATTTTTACCAGCTCTGTGGGAGATTCTAGTCTCGCAGGTGTGGAAGAATCCTTCTCTGGCGGCTGCCACTGAAATGATTTCAATTATTTTAATTAGTCCGACATTTTTCGCAGCGAGATTTTTGCGGCTTACGCTAAGAACTCGTTTAATATGCTGCTTCCATGGCCGGGTGGTACTCATTAATTTAGTGCAAGGGTTAGTGGGGTTATTAACGCTGTTTGCATATGAAAATTCAACAAGTTATTAGAGCCTGCGATAAGGTAGGGGTTAATTAACAGTTCAGTAGTTATATATGTAATTATATATTATTGTAAATAAATAAGAACTGCAATGGGAATTGCTAATAAGATAAAGAAAACAATTAAACTCGGGCTTAAAAAGTTTTATTTTATTCACCTTAATCACTTCCCTATATAAGATTATTAGTAATTTATTTTACTTTTATCTAAAATCAAGCTAACAAAAATTTTAAAGCTTTTTATATTTTTTAAGCAACACAATTCTATTTAAAACAAATATTTTAATATATTATTTCATCCATATTTTGACCGCTGAGCACAAACTTCAATAAGGATTCTCCTATTTGCCTATTTTATAATATTTTATTCGGTTTTCTGTACTGTGTCAAGTTCAGTTCACAGTCAAGTTCCACTGAGCGGTGAACAAAGGCAGAGGCGAGGGCATATTTATTTTGATTGAAAAATAAATTGAATTGATGAATTTATTATGAAAACATAAACGGGCGACACAATGGCAATGGCAACGCTTCCTATATCCATCCCCTGCCATCGCCAGGCAGCTCCAATTTTGTGCAGTGAAAATTTACAATATTATTTCGCCCCTCGAGCAGTCTGAGGAAGGGAACTCCTCCTTTGACACTTGCACAAAGCAAACTTGAAATTTGATGATTTCGCCTCCTTTGTTGCTCTTGGCTCTATTCAAGCTGAAGTAGGGCCAATGAATATTTACTTTAAGCATCATATACGATGCTTTTTATATGCAGATTTGTGTTTACATTCCCTGCCAGTCGAGTAAACTTTCCACTGGCAAAGCACGTGTAATTCCACCGAGTTTATTTGCCTAATCACAAATTCAATATGGCAAAGTGTATTGGAACAAATGTTAAGTACTAAACGCATTTCTTTTTTTTGGTGACAATTTGTTCTTCTTGGCGAATTCTGTTTATGAGGATATTACACAAGTAACTTCATGGGTAATTGGTTCGCGAATTTTAAATAAGACAATAGCATGGGTTTTTTTATTATGTACTTATCTTGGACTTGTGGCAAAATGTGTTCTTGGAATAAAGTATTAACAAAGCAAATAACTAAAAAAAAAGATGACAAGATTAATATATTCCAGCTGATAAGGTCTTCACTTGTATCTTTTCCAAATTTAAATGTGTTACTCATTCACTTTATCATTTTACTTTCCATTTTTAGCCAGTTTAACATATAATATCATTAAGATTATTAAAATATTCTGCCACAATTGGATTAAAATAATTGTAAGCTCTCTAACATAACTTGATAAAAATCGACATAAATTCTTTTAACTATTTAAGTTTCAATATATGAAATGTCTTCCGACACATGCTCTTTATTGACTCTAAAACCACTTAAGCACCCAACTTGGTTTTTATTGAATTTTTGGCATTTTTCGACCAGTTATTATGCAAGCAGCTACCAAAAGACCTGCAGCCACTGTAAATTGTGGCAGTTCAAAGGATCCAACAGCTGCAACAACAATAACTGCTTCAAATGCGACCCTTGGAGCTTGACCTGAAACAGTTTGTTGACATTTTTGTTGCTACATAGTAAAGAAATATATGTAGGTGGGTATATCTGTGATTTCATACATACTTATGTATGTATATTACCAAGCAAATAGCAAGTATTAAATTGAACTCTAAAAGCGAGCAGTTGAAATATACATATATACAAAAACCTTTTTCTTTTGATTTTATTTGGAATGTTATATTAAAAAGCTCACCTTCAAATATGAGCACATAATAGAGTTAATTGCCAGAACTTTTGTATTTTATGTATATCCTATTTTTATAGAGATTACTCTTTGTAAGTTAAAAATCCATAGTTTACACATTTATTTTAAATAAATAAAATCTTTATTGCCTAAATTAAATATTTCTATATACATTTTTTACTAGTTTATGAATAAACTGTAATTTTTATTGCTTTATAAATATAAACAAAATATAGAAAGCCACCCACAAAAACGCTTAGCTCAAGTCTGCATCATTTACAACCTATTTTGTAGTATTTTCTTTATTTAACGTCCTCATCCAAGTCCTTTTCATTTGTTAAATGTAGCTTGTCTCAAATATGTTGACTATTTAATTTAGTCTCTTTGTGTTCCCTTCCAGCCTTACTTTCCGCTTTCAAGTCAGTTCTTTTTTGGTCTTCAATCTCTGAAACAGATTCTGATTTTTTTTTTTTATTTTCTGCACTTGCTTCTGAGTAAATAATTGTTGCGGTTAAGTGAATTAAAATTGCTCCGGCCATTTTCGTATTTACAGAGCCGAAATAAAATATTTGAAAAATGTTCTTCCGTTTTATGTTTGCATTTGAAATGGTTAACTTTGATCCTTGCATTGAGAGGAGTGCAAGGAATGCGACAGCAAGAGGGGATGCAGCAGCAGCCAAAAATGTTTGTTGTAATAACATTTGTGCTTCCTTCTCTCTCTCTGTTCAGTTGGCCAGACGGCTTTTGTTGCTGCAGCTTTGTTGATGTTGAATTTTGCAAGGAAAATGCGCTTAAAATCTTTACTTATGGTTTGCCAAGGCAAACACGTGGGTGGGGGAGGGGGTGGGTGAAAGGGGAGAGCAAAAATCTCGACAGGATGGAGGGTGATAGAAATGGGCTGGCGGCAGCAGGGCGGGTGTATGCAAACACATTGCGCATACGCCATGTTAACCAAAAGCTTGGCTCCATTGTCAACAGCTGTTCGCTGTCTTAGTCCTGGTCATGGCTCCCCTGATCCTCGTGCCGTACCCGTTTTTGTCCACTCTTGGCCCCCTCTCTTTCCTTCAGCTTTGCTCTGTCTCTTTCTGTCCAAGTTTTTAATGACAAATGACATGGACTGTGGACGACGCTTCTTCAATGCCCGCAATTACATGGAGAAAAATGAGAAATAAATGTATTTATTGACTTAAATAAATATTGAACTATTGTAAGTGAGTTTAAAGGTGTTTGGAAGTTACTTTCGTTATTTTTTATTCAGGTAATATCATGTTAAAAATTGTATATCAACAGAAAAGCAAACTTTTATATCTTTCTGATGAATATGTATTACATTCAATAGTCTATATATTCATCCTTTAAGGTTTCTAATGTTCCAAAGAGAATTTTCTATTTTAAATCTCAGTGTAGAAGTGTCCTGCATCTATTCTCTGCTGCTCTTGGCCTTCCCTGCTGATGTTTCTCTTTGTCATTTGCTTGCTTTGCTCTTTTCCTGGTTTCATATGCATAGATGAATAACCCTTCCTCAAACCCGCAGCACAAAAAATGTAATGAAACATAAGAGACAACAACAACAACATCAGCAGCAGCAGCAGTAGCCAGTTTTGAAGATGTCCTTGTCCTGCATCCTGGACGTGTGTGTGTGTGTCCGTGTGTGTGTGGGTCTTTTGGCAGTATGCATAAATTGTCTCGAGGAAGACAGCTGAGATTGATTTGCAGGCGACAGTTGCTGGTTGTTGTTGTTGTTGGTGTTCTTGTTGTTCCTACTGTTAATGTTGATGTTGTGTGTGTGATGTTGTTGCTACTTCTGCCTGTCTGTTACTGCGTTGCAGTGGCTGCTGCTAATGTCACTGCACTGAGGGAAATAAATTAAAGACCAATCTGATGAAAATATAAAAGAAAATTATACTGAGATTTGTTGGGAAACATCTTAATTTTTTTCATAAATATAGCTCCTACATTTGCCTTTTTTTCATGAATATTAAATCACTGATGGAGTTTAAGCAAACATAAAAATAAATAAACACATGCTACATTATTCTCAGTTTACCCTTAATTTAGTTGTTTCTTCTGTTTTCCTGATTTCGTTTGTTTTAGGTTATTCCGGTTGTTGTTTCTCCCCCTCTCTCGTCGTCTGGCCCACAAATGAAATTAAAAAATTTAAATTCCATATGTATATGTACATGTAGCCGCCTGAAATTGTTTTCATTTCATTTTATTCATTTTTCACTCAAGTTATTTTAAGCAACAAGAGCCAAAGCCAAAGCGAAAAAGAAAAGCAAAATTTGCATTTACCCAGCAATTTCAATGGAATTTGGCTCGGACAAGACATGGAAATGACTGGGTAAAAATGGGAATAAAATTGATTAAATTGTTTGCAGTTTAGCCAGTAAATTCAATAGACGCCGCCGCCGTTAACCCGTTTCGCCCGAACCGCTCCGCCCCGTAGCCGGAAAAATTATTAAAAAACGATTTTGTGGCAAGAGCTTCGGGGCGAGGCATCAAATAGGGCTCTTGCCACATCGTTGGTTTTTATGGTTTCGCGCACGCACAAAACTTTCTGCCAACAGGCTGCTAAAGCAGCAACACCACAGCAACAAAAGGGAGCAACAATAACAATGGCAGCAACAACCAAACAAGAAAAAAAAAAAGAACACCATCAGGAACAACATTGCAACTTTCTCGGCGCTCTCTCTCTTTCTCTTTGAAAGTTGCCAGCTTAGTTAGCAGGAAATGTTTATAAGAACCGGTTATCGGAGAGCATTATAATCATCAAAGATAAGGATTTTTATTACTAAAGTATTGCATATTTTTGGAGACAGTTACATTTAATTTGGTTAACGGAAATATCATAGCTGAAGGTTTTTAAGTCCTCTCAGGAACACCAGAATGTGTATAAGTTTAATCTTTACATTTCCTTTGATTAAATATGTAATTAAAATAAATTACTGACAGCTTTTAATTATTTTCTCACTTACTTATAATTATTCTTCCTAATTTTAATGTAATTATCCTTAAAGTTTATAATTTCAATAAGATATACATTAGTACCCACAATGTTGCACCTGCAACACTAGCACCAGCAGCAGTAGCAAAATCATCAGCAACATTAGGAGCAGCCATTGAATTTGGGGTTTCCCTTGCCATTTGAAAACAGGGAAAACTTTTCACCCGGAGTTCAGATGAGGGGACAAAGTGAGGACCGCACCGCAGGCTGGCCCAATCTAATTGGTGGTTAAACCCAGCACAACCGAAAGGAAATTTATGCAAGCCAAATCAGAAAATGAAAATTACTGCGAGCTATGGAGAGGAGGAGGAGGGGAAAGTAAGCCGAGGCCGAGTGCAACATTAAGTGGCACATAATTGCTTAATCTCTGCGGCTCTTACACGACATTGTAATAATTTATTTGACAGCCTCCGTCCCTTTTTTGCGAGTCCAGAGACATGAAAATTAAAACGAAAATTTTTCAGACAAGACTCGGAGGGGAGGGAGTGCGGCTGGCGGAGACAACGACAACGACAACGTCAAGCCAAATTATGCAGTCAGCATGTCCCTCGGCAGGACTGCGAAAAGGGGTTAACAATACAGAGATTTTTCTTTTTTTTGTCGTCTCCTTTTTTTTTTGTGGGTCAGTAGAGGATTTATGGTTAGCCCAGGAGCGGCTACCAGGCAAAATGAATCAAAATGGAGCTGTGGGCCAGTTACAGATTCCAACTCCAAGCTGTTTGCTGTAGTTTTTTCCATAAGAAACGTTAACTAGCTGTATCAATTTGGGTTGGGAATGAATATTAATCGTGGCGTCGAGGAATAACTAACCAATACCCTTGCTAGAGATTGAAACTTAATCTTTATTTGGACAGCATTCAATATTTTGGGATAAATGTAATAAATTATTGTAAATATAAAAAAATTTTATATATATTTATAAATTCATATACGTAGACATCGATCAAGATTAAAATCACACAAGAGGAGGAAAAATTAAAAGATTCTTCCTCTTTGGCCAACGACTTCAGCAAATCGAAATAAATATACACGTGAGGGGCACCAAAAATTCTCAAGTCTGGATTCTGAGAAATGTTCGTTAAAATAGACACTAATGTGGAATGCACACTTATGATTATCGAATTGGTTCCCGATAGAATCTATTTTATCGTTGTTATTAAAATCCTTAACTAATAATAAACAAAGTTTCCATCTTATCCCTATATTTTATCTCTATGATACTGCTCTTTACAATTTTGATCAGTAATTAAGAGAACTTTGCAATATTAATCCGGTAACCAACCAAATTGTCAGACAAATCAAGTTCCTAACCTCAGTGTGTGTCTGTCAATTTTAGGCATTTGCTCTAATTATGCACATGCATAAATGTATATATATCTATATATATATACTCCTCAGAAACTATAACAATAATGTACATATGTACATATATAGCAACGCATCAGAGTGAATAAATTTACACCTAATCAATGTAATATTGAAATGAAGTTGACACACTCGCACAGATGCACACACACACACTAAGAAGCAGGAACAGGATATCCAGAGTGTGCAGTTACTTATGCCCCACGGGCATGCACTGGTGTGTGTGTGTGTAAGTGCTTCACAAATATGTTGCATAATTACGGGCGCATTTGGAAAGATTAATGGATTTTAATTAGAAAATGAGCAAATAGCCCAGCTGGAATCTTCGGCATTCTCGACCATAAATCCACCCAGCTGCATGATTGATTGATTGGCCGATGCTCTATCATCATAATGCTAAATAAATGCTATTTAAAGACGACCATTACCGCTCTGTTGTTGAATTTCGGTTTTGGGTGGAAATGGGGGAATTAAGGATGCTTTCGACTTTCGTTGTGCTGTGTTTGAGTTGTTTACCTCCCCACATGTCCATCATTGTTTATTTATAACGTCATTTAATTACAAAATCATAAGCTGTCAACACAAACGCATGATTTTATTGTGATAAAAAATACAGGAACACTGAAGGAAATTTAAGCTTAGTATTGCAATTGAAAATATTTTATAGAAATTATACATTTTTATATTATTTTAAATTGTGCAAAGATTTTCTATTTAAGCGATTTTGTTCTATTAAGGAATTATAATATCATGATTATATTTTGTTCATTAAAATGTTTTTTTTTTTCTGTTTGTTATATTTATTGTGTTGTTATCTATAACTAGTACTGTTTAACAATTTGTATATAAAATGTGGTATAAAAATGTTTTTATGAATGAATTATTATATGATGTTACTTAATCAAATTGTATGTATTAATAATTGCCTAGATATTCCAACAGTAAGTTGCCTTTACCGAAAGGATATTTATGTATATTATCAATCAACTTCAGGAAACATTATTAAAAATGTTTCAAAAACATAGCCTTAATATTTTATATTTTATTTACTTCACCTTTAATATATTTTATATATTTTAATATATAATTTATTTATATTCGATATATAATTTACTTATTTTCCTCAGTGCCCTCCCCATGTCGTTCCACCCACAATATCCTTTTAAACGCATTTTCCGGTACTCTGCGTGTGACAGCCGCCTGCCTAAGGCGTTTATCTGTGTAACATGATGATATCGCTTTTTTGCCTTTTCCCTTTTTTGACATGGTGGGGCGTGGCACAACACACAACACACACACATACGTACACAAGTACACCCAAGTAACAACACACTCGCACACAACCGGCAAGTGCGGACAGGAGCATAAAATATGCAACCGACGCTGCCGTTGCACTTTTGATATATCGCTTGGTGTGTGTCGCATTTATTTACCAAAACCGAAACCCCCAACGGAGGCGGGAAAATGTTCCCCAAACCCAAAAGTAGCGCGGGAAAAAAAGGTGTATAAAAACACAACGTTGTTCATATTTTCAATATGATGTCGTGTCAATAACAGTTACGAGTATATTGCCCAGAGTTATCACAGTCTGCCCGCTGTTCCCCCTCCCGTGTGTGTGCCTCAGCGGCATCAAGTGGATGAGAGGTGTGAGTGGGGGTGGTAGGTTTTCCCTGGAGTTTTCACTCGACTTCTGCTGCATTGCGCTTCCAATTGAGGGAATTTCAGTTGCCAGTTAGCAACCGACAAGGGAATATTGTGTACTCATATTTTTCATACATTCCAAGCCTGATGAGTTTGAAAATTTTCTCTGTGAATGAACAGATCTGTTGTAGGTAATTACTCGGTGATCCGAATGGAAAAAGTTGGTGAGTAATGCTAATGGAAAAACTTGGCAGCAGCTTCTTGGAGTATTCTTGAAAAACGAATGCGATTTCACAAGATTTTCAGTGTTAAGAAATTAATAAAGAAGATTACCTACCTAAAAGGCTTACCCTTTTTCTTCACATGCACTCCAAAATTGACAACAATCAACAGGATTCAAAGAGGGAGCCTTGCCTACCAAGAAGTGAGGAAACAGCCGCAGGTTTGGTTTCCGTTAGCACTTCCAAGCCAGGTTTTGCGCCTTGCCAGCGATACTTCCCGTTTTTTGCCCCCGCTCCCAAGTATCCTTACCGAAAAGACCGCCGCTTGTCAGCCACAAAGTGAAAAACGCTACAAGCGCCAAATATTTCATGGGAAAACTGCAAACAGCAACGAACACCCAAGGAAGAAGTGTGTGTGTGAGTGTGTGTGTGTGGGAGAGAGTGAAAGCAATAGTTGAGTAAACTTACATCGTTACACTGGAAGCAATTAAGAGGAAAAAATATATAATCACACAATATTCTTTATAAATATATGAAGTTCTCAACAGAGAAAGTAATTTATGTGAAAGTCAATGGAAAACCTTTATATCTATTGCATTTTTTTACTTTTTAAAATTAAAAATAAATTATCTAATGCAGGATAATGTCAGAAATGGAGTAATTAAAGATCCAATTTTAATTTTCTTATATCAAAACTTAAATTTAATTTTTAAGACTTAAAAAAGTATTATTCTTTGAGGCAGTACCACACTTTCCCTTACCTTCTTCTTCACCTTTATTTTCCCCTAGTGTATGTTTGTTTATTTGCATCGCCTAAACAGTTCTCTCCAAGGAGAGCAAACAGGAAAAAGGATCTAGCAGAAGGGGTGGGGGGGCAAGATTTTTTGGCTGGTAGCCAAAAGAAAAGCGCAACACAAATACGCATATCAAATTTCTCGCCAGCGCAAATAGAAAACGGAGAAAATCCTGCCACCAAAAGCGGGAGAGAAAGTGTGTGTAAAAGCAGGACATGCTAAAAAAAAAAAGAAAAGAAAGCAAAAAAAAAGAGGACAAAAAATGGAGGAGACTCTCCGCACACAAACAAACACGAGCTGTATTTAAAAGTGTGCGAGTGTGTGGGTGTCGCACTCAAAGGACTTTTGACTTTGCGTGCAACTGAGCATATGAGCGTGATTTCTGCATTTGAGCTTTGCTGGGCATAAATAAAAGTCTGGTGAGAGAGGGAAAGCAGGGCTGCCCAGGGCCTGCCCCGACTGTCCAGTTTGGGCTCAGCACACCCCCCACTTTGCTCTCTTTTCCGGGCAGCTGAAAAAGCCTGCTGAAATTTCAAGCACTTTTGACACTTTTTCCATACCCAGAAAGGGAGATAACATTTTGTCAGGTTCTCAGTTCCGTTTTCTCTGGCGATTTGTGGTTTGCTTTGAGGAATAATAATGATCAAACATTATTTTGTAACTAATTATATTATTTATTTAGTAACAACATTTATTAAAGTCCCAAGGGGATTGAAATCTCTTTTAAAAAGCACCTAAAAATATGCAAAAGAATTCTTAATATTCCTCGAATACCCTCAGAGCACATATATTTATTTTATTATACTTTAAATCTGTGAAAAATATTCACTAACCAAATAAAAAAGGGAAATCAAAGGGCATGGACAGTTGGAACACCCTCTGATCCCAGGGCCAGAGCGTTTGGCATAGTCTTACACAAAGATTTACGTACAAAATGTTGACATAAAGTGCGCCAAAGTGGAATTGCATTTCGTATGTAACTTGAGTATGCTCTTTTGTTAACACGATGACGATGCTGATGATTCGGGCGATGATGAAAACGAAAATGAAAATGATGATGATGCTGGGGCCACGCCCAGGCATTTTCCACTTGTCGGCAGCTCACTCCCTCTCTCTCTCTCTCTCTCTCGCTCTCTCTCTGTCTCTGTCTCTCTTACAACGCCCCCAAAATCCCACTTGAACACCCTTTTGGGCATTTTTAACAAGGCATAACTCTCTCCCACTCACAAATTGCAAACACAGACACAGTCGGCCAAGTGGTTTTCCCGATACTCCAAATACGGTTGATTGTTGCATCGTAGTCGTGGTAAGTATCAAAGAATATTTTTACACTCCTAAAGTGCATAGGGAAAAATTGCAAAGAAATACCGATTGTCCGAATGCCAGAAACATGAACATGAATTTCCATTGGCAAGGCGAATTATGAAGAAAACTTTCGAATGTATGAAGGAAAAATATGGAAATATCTTTATTGAAATGAAAATGAAGTGGTTACTTGGCATGTGTTGTGTTGGAATTTAAACAAAATATTTTAGATACGTAATTGGGCAATTCTAGGCACAAATAAATACTATTCGTAAGCAAGTTAATCGGAATTCTTAAAATTTTTTAAATTTATTCATCTCACCTACCAAATATTTGTAACGCTTATTTAATTGTTAAATTTATGAAACCTTAGGTGCAGAGAATGCAATGCATTTTATTTTTCTGTGAACTCCTTAAGCATTTCATCGTGATAAATGCAGCTAAAATAATGCGGTAGTCTAGACTATCCTTCAAACTTAAGCCCAGCACTCGCCACTGTCTCTCTCGACCCTGCACTTTTCTCCTCCTTGTTTGTGCATTAACCCTTGGACTTAGCAGGAGTCCTTTGGACACCTTGGCAGCTTCTGCTCTCCACTTGCTGGGATTCCTTTTCTTTTCTTTTATTTTTTGTTTTTCCTGTTTATATGTGAGTTTGCATGGAGATGGCGACGTAATTACGGCTAACGGACACCGGTGGGCACCACTTGCGGGCATTTACAGCACCACCCACTCCTGTTTCTCTTACATTTTTCAGCACTTAAGTGGCCTTTAACACCTGCTGATGCTGTTTGTTGCAGGTGCAACATTGTTGTTGTTGTTGTTCTTGTCATGTACCTGTTTTGCTGTCCTGTTTGTTGCAGCCATTAGAGATACACTGCAAAAATATATAAAGCAGAGATCATTTTAAAAATGTTTTTTTATATTTTTACAAAGAGAAAAAGGTAAACTAATGATACTCTTTTTGAGATTTAAGAATAAATGTCGTTGTATGTTTAAGAATTTCCATCATTCTAAGAAAATTATGAAATAAATTAAAGACCAAAACATCAATTTATATAAGTTTTCTACAAAAAATGTTAATCAACAATTGTTGAACAAACTACCAGGGATATAAAATTATTTAAATTTATGAATGTATGCTAATATTTCATTAAATATAAACTACAAGAAATAAATATTTATTTTAAAAATGTTTACCAACTGTTTTCTATATTACAAATTTAAAATATAAATAGTAAATAATGGTAAATTGTAAAAAAAATACATAAAATTACCCCTAAAGTAATTGTTACTAAAACTTATTTTACAAAGATCTATAACAATCTATCTATAACAGATCTTAACAACTAAATAAGTTTGTATTTTCAGTGCATTAGCAAACGCTACGTGACCATAAATAAAATTGACAAATGTGGTTTTGGTTTTTTTTTCTGAGGTTTTTCGTCGGTAATATTTCCTGGATTTCCCAAACCACATTTCGTGCAAAATTCGCTAAATTAAGTTGGCTAAAACAAAACACAAAAAAAAGGGACACCAAAAAATTGTTATGCAAATTGTGGAACGGAATATTTGAGCAAATTATGTATTCTATATCGCGATTAGCTCAAGGCAACTCAATTAGTTGAAATGCAAATAGCTTGAAAGGAAAACTCCAAATTGAGGAAAGACAAAAAAAAAAGGAAAATCAAGCCAAGATAATGATTGGATTATCGTTTTCATTATCATCGTTACGTTCTCTTTTTTTTCTGAGAACCAAAGTGAGTGGAATTTTTGATTTTGCCTTCGGCGAGATGTAAGTACATTCGATAATCGCACAGCTTTTGTTTTAAAGCTTACATAACATTTAATTTGATTGCTGCATACGCTCAGACGCTCGAATGGCCATGAAAACATATTGAGCAGCAGCCAAAGCAGCAGCAGCAGCAGCGGCAGCAGCAGCAGCAGCAGTAACTGCGTCCCATAAAAGGCTGTTTTATTAACTTCCACACAAAATACAAACGAAGTGGGAGTTTCTGTGGGTGGAGTGCTGCGGAAGGATCTGTAGCGGGGGCTGTGAGCCTCTGGCAATACAACAAACGGCAGGAAACAAAGTGGCCTATAAGCACAACAGCCAACAGAAGCAAACTCTCGAACGGAAACTCGTGCAGGTGACACAAGTTTCAGATTGTCAGGTGGTATACAAACTTACGAAAAACTTATTAATAGTAGTTAATACCCATAATGATTTGTGTGAAATCCTTTTTAAAAATTGTATAACTTCATTACGAATTAAAACTAAATACTATTAATAATCTTTTAATATATTAATAGCAGAACATTTTTGATTCCATCCAAATCGGACCACTATATCCTTTAAATGACAAATGAAAGATCTGGCCAAATTAGACTAGTTTAATATTAGAGAATATTAATATTTAATATTACAGAAATTATATTGATGATAATATTTGTTCTTTTTTTATACAATTTATTATATACAATACATGTTCTTTTTATATACAATTTCCCAGACAGAAATATCCTCCCAAGCAAAGCCTACAGAATTTTATGTGTAAAGGAGAAGCTTACAATTCAGGTACCTGAATCTCTTGCTTACCAAATGCTGAATTGGGAATGCATCCCTACGTTTATCTTTGTTACACACACAATTCCGCACTAAATGCGTTCACCAGTCCGACTGGGGGTAATATATGGACAGCCCCATACCCGCACACATTCACACACAATCGCACACACAGATAGATCTGAGCACATACAATTCAATTTCCTCAAAATGTTGTATTTATTATTTCCTCATGGCATTTGGCGATGACGTTGCCGTCGGAGTTAGTCCGTAAATCGGAACAGTTAAACAAGCGAGTGGCGGAAAATGTGGGGGGGGGGGTCAGGGAGGTACATATGTATGTATATGTGGCAATGATACTCACGTACAATTGTGGTCATTTAAATAGCATTGAATGTATATAGTTTAGTAAGTTAAATAATGTTTTAAATGGTTTTTGCCTGTACTATTTCCTGCTAAATAAAATAGATTTTGTAATGATACATTTCTATGATTTTTCAGTGTTGAATTGTGCTCTTGAGGTCTTAGTCGGGGGTCTCTAGGCTCAAGTTAATAACTAATAAATTGTCATTTTAATTAATACTGTCCTTACTTTCTTTTGAAAACCAATTTCCCTGCTATTATGTTAACCGCAAGTGTTTTTATGAAATTTGACAATATTGTTGGCATACAAAAGGCAACATCCGAGCAGGTAAGGAAGACAGGACACAGCCTGATGACAACGGCGGAAAGGAGTGCTCAAAAGGAATGGGGGCGGGGAGCACATGGAACCAAGGAAGGAGGCAGATCCTGTGTGCAAGGCTTTCATGCTTTAAACAATGCGATAAAATGGTATTAGTCACGTTAAATTGAATTTATTTAAGCGCGCTTTTAGGCGCACCAGCAGGCAAGGCTCCCTTAAGCTTTCCCCCTCTCTCTGGCTCCCTATCCACCTCTCATACTCTTTCTCGCACAGCCACATCCTTTATGACTGTGTGTGTGTGTGTTTGTGTACGGGCGTTTGTTTTGTATTTGTGTGTGCGAGTTAAGCCTCATTGTCAGCATATCCTTTGAGTGTTTTATGTTGCAACCGAGAGCTTGCTGGCTTCAATTGCTACCTGAGTTTATCCACCTCCGTCTCGCCCCTCCCCCCTTTTCGTTCTCTCTATTAAATACGAAAATTATGCAAATTATGCGGCCTTATTAGATTTATTTGTGGCATTCTGGTATATGTGGGTGCTGCTGCTGTCCTGGCGTTTTTCTGTTTTAAGTAACTCCCACAGGGACTGCCACATAGAGGCGGTGTGGGTGGATGGTGTGGATTGCGCGAAAGAGAACGCACCTAGTATGCGCGAAAGAGAGGTAATGGTGGCTTTTTGCTGGTTATTGGATAGCCGGAAAATGATTTACGCGCTCCGGCTGCGGCCAACAACGCTTATGAGACAGTGAATTATGACTGCCGGTGGCGGTGACATTCTTTTGGGGGCGTGGCAAGTCGGGCCAGCATAATAGCACAAAGCCCAAGAGGAACCTATAAAGAGAGCAGTAAACAAAAGAGTAAGGGGGCATTAAGAAACTGTGAATTTAACTATTTAATGGTCTGCCTTTGGGGATCATTGAGCGACGCTTGATAGCGTTCGAGTGTTTTGGAAACTATTAAAAAACAAACAGAATAGATGAAGATCCTAGCTTCGTTGTCTAACATAAATAATATATACATTTCTGTATGTTCAATATTAATTAAATATTTCATATATTTAGTTTATACAATAGAGGATACCACCTGCTCCGAAGCCAAAATGACCAAGGGTATACAAAATAAGCAAATTTCTCATAATTATTGTTATTTATATATATTATTATTATTTATTATTATTATTACGTATATGTACGTACCTACAGATGAAGAACTTTAAAAAGCTGTTGAAAGTGAGCAACTCTCCAAACGCTTTAAGTAGGATGAGTATAACCTGGACGGGTTCAGTGCAAAGGAAAGTAAAATATCTTGCAGATTGGTTGTGAAACCAAACAAATGTTTAAGATATGTTTTTTTATATATATTTCCTGGACTATTGGCAAACAGTCCCAATGCCTATGAAGGACAATACATAAAATTAAAAAATAATTAGTGAAAAAAGCACGCAGGAAAAACTAAATGATAACGTTTAAGAGATAAATAAATAACAAAGTACTAGAGAATATATTTAGATTTTTACATAAAAATTATGTTCGTAATTTCTAGGTTTATTTTCATATGAAATGATCTATGACATTCTAAAACACATTATAAATTAAATTACCAATGAAACAATGACCCCAGCATAACCCTGACTTATGTGCACTTATCCTAAAAGTATCACTTAGTTATTTTAAATAATTTTGCACACTTGTAGTTCATATAGTACCAATCATTCTACTACCCATCCCGAACCCTTTTTGGCATTCACTTGCATCTACATATGCGGTGATAATTCTATCGAAATTTATGCAACTCCAACAAAGGCACATTCCAAATGAAAATCCCACACAAAGAAAAAATTGTGTTGATCAAGTGTAAATGCCCAACACACAGCCACTAAACCATGCCAACACACACACACACACACGCACACATGCCATGGCATATGTATCGTGTGTATATTTGGAAGCGGAAAATGCAATTGAAGGGGGCGGCGAAGAGCGGAAACGGCAGTAAAAAAGGATTAAGCCATGTTGTAATTGTTTTGGTCTGCATCGGCTTTGACCTCTCTCTCATTCTGTCTCTCTCACTCTCTCTCTCTCTCTCTCTCTCTCTCTACCCTTCTCGTTCTGTCGCTGCCATAGCTACTCTAGCATAAATATTTAAAATTTAATTGAAATTGCGTTTCCAGTAAGCAATCGGGGCGGGTGTGCAGGGGGCGTCAGGTGGATTTCTGGTTTTTGGGGTCGGCGGAGATCAAAAGACAAGCGTTTGGCAGCTGTGGAAATCAACGCCCAAGAGCGTGGCATACACTGAGGGAAATAAGGATGCGACTGTAGCCCACCTAGGGGTGGAGGATGCCGAAAATAAAGCAACGGCTAGGGGGGGTGTATAAAGGTTTTCCGATATAGCGCCGGCTAGCAGCATTTCCTGCTTGTTTACTGTTGTCTGCTAGCTTACCAAAAAGAGCGCACTCACAGCGGAAAATGCGTACAGTAGAACCTAAAATAATGAACAGTTGTATTATTTACAAAAATAAAATAGAAACTATAGAGTATATTTTCCCCATAAAAATTATAGTTATATTTTTTGCAATTTGAATTTATTTAGATTTCTCTGTTTCGTTGCATATTCATTTGCATTTTATTTTATTTAGTTTACACTGTATATTGTGCATTTTGTGGGCGTGGTCCTGCCCCAAATGCGCTTCCTTTTTAGCACAAGGCAAAGGCAAACTGCTGTGAAGGGTAGGTAGGCGACACACAGTGCGTATGCGTTATATGGCTTGTTATTTATCTTTAGCTCATTGCTCTG
>JAEIIU010044510.1:0-22899 GCA_018874675.1 Drosophila baimaii
TGACTCCTTCACTGCGTTGCAAACATCATGGCAAAACTATAATACCCTCTGCAAGGGTATAAAAAGAGGATACAAATTGTTCATAAAGGACAAAAAGGCGTAGAAATACATAAAAAGTTGTTTATTTACTTATTAGCCTACAAAATTAAATATACAGATGCTAAAAAAAACATATTTTCTGACAGGGAATGTTTTTAATTTTCCGGCTGACGACTTTAAAACAAGTATATGTTAGATTTATCCGAAAGAGACTAATTGACAGCACTGTTCAATGAACCGGAAAAACCCAACCTTGACATCTAGAAATACAAATTTATAAAATATATGGTTTTTTGTACCAGGCTCACAGAAAGTAGGAGAAGGCCTATTGCGATACTTATTTTTACATATTTATTTCAGCTTGAAAGTATGCTATTAAAAGAAATAGGTCTGATAATTAGTACCCCCCATTTTAGAAATAAGCGCATCGTCGCTTTGTTAGCAGCGACAAGAAAGCTTTTAATCGCTTTTATTTCAAGTTTGAATTTTAAACAAATTAAATAATCAATCATAAATCATGATTTCTTTTAAAATATATGGTCGTTACTCATCTTAGTAACTCTAGCGTCCCTGGTGAAGTCTATGTTCGTGGACTAGACGAGCAAAGAGAAGCAGAAGGTCTCTCTCTCCCCATTCGCTATACCAAGTTGTACGCAACCCAACCTTATCTATTGGCAGTACTTAGTTGTACTTTGAATATATTTAGTACACCCTGAAAGTGTGCTATTGAAAAACTCAGGTCATAAATTAAGTACTGCCCGAAAGTATGCAAGTATGCAGAGCAACGCTACTCTACTGCTGCTGATGGCCTGTTACTTCAAAGCAGAGAAGCGAATTTGTTCATCGACTTGGTATAAGTGTTGTTATTAAATGTTGTCGTTGTGAAAATTAATGTTATACGCAACAGCACAGTGCAGCCAACAAGACACGAAGAAATCGAGACAAATCCGCAAGAATAATAGAAAAAAAAAACAAATCTGATTAAAAAGCACAGAAGAAATCTCTAGAATCAGAGATGCCACCTTGTTAAATCCTGCCTTTTTGAGTTAAATGGTTATTTTTCTAGTTATTGCTGTTTTTCATGCCATATTACAAACATTTTAGCTATTTTTGCTCATCTCTACCCACTATACATATTCGGTTTCTCACACCCACAAATGCTATGTTCAGATGTGACTGTAATGGGGCGGACCACTGATATACATGCTGAAGGGGGAGCCAAAAAGATGGGAATTTCTAGAAAAGAGAAAATATTAATTTTAAAAGTAGTCTTCGCCTTTTCCTCTCTTTTAACCATAATTTAAGTTTACATTCTAATTATTTTTATGTGTTAATAAATAATCACAACTGGCGCCCAACGTGGGGCACAGCTTCAATTATTCAGCTACAATATACACATTAGTTTGGGATTCCGCGGAGTAAGTCGTGGCAGCATTATCATTTGGCCTCCCCCTTGATCAATTACTTCTGCTTCCAAACAACCAACAACTCGCGACTAACTCGCAGCATATAAATCATCACATGACTAAAACCTCATTACCTACTTCTCCACCTGAACGCCGCAGATCGATCTGGCCCATCATCCCATGCCCATGTACTCGACGAGCCCGATGTTTGGCACGAACACCACCATCACCGGAGTCACCATGTCACATCCATCACAATTGGCCACCTTCTCGCCGACGCCGCCGCCGCCCATCTTTGCCCACAGCGTGGTGACCACCGGCGATGGCCTCCTGCAGCCCGTGACGTGCATGGGCCTGGTGGCAACATCTTCGGCAACGGCCTCGGGCCCCATGCCCATCTCCCAGCAGCAGCAGCAGCAGCAGCAGCAACAGCAACAGCAGCAGCTGACGGCGGCCAATGGCGGAAACGGAAGCATCGTCGGCATGGGCATGAGCCTTTATGGCAGCGATGTGGTAAGTGTCAGTTTGATGTACTCCCCAGTTCCTGGACTGGACGGGAGCCGAGCCGCTCCTGCTGCTGCTCCTTGTTGATAGCGCCCCGGTCGTCAAGGCAGCCTCGCCTAATGTCCAAAACGTTGAAAGCATCAATATGCAAAGTGGATTTTCAGGCAAGGATTTTTGGCATCGCTGCAGGCAAAAGGGGAGCGGCACCGGGAGCCGGCAGCAGGAAACATTTATCTTGGGCCCCCGTCCGCCCTGCCGCCCGTCCACCGCCCGCCCGCATTCGTGGGCATCTTTTGTGCCCAATTTTGTTTTCGTTTTTCCCTTATAAATGGTAGCCGCTGGGGCGGAAAATGGGTTTTTGCGGTTGGCCTGATAACTGTTCAAGTGATTGCAGCCGCCGAAAGGGTATCCAAATGTAGAAAATTAAGAGCGGAAACTGTTCGAGCTCAGATATTTAACAGCAAAAAAGTATACAAGCCTTGTGAACTTAATTTTGGGACCTTCCCCTCTCCAGCTCCAGGGTTTCCCCTACATTAGCCGCCTGCCTGCCATCGATTAGCCCGCCCAGTGCGTCATCGATCAACAGATGACTCAAAGTCGAACTCATTCCCGTGACAATGCAATTTTCTGGCAATCCATAACCCTTGATCCCTCCGCGGACAGCTTTAAACTCGAGCTCGAGCGAAGTTTCAATGGGTTCCAGGCGGTAAATGACCTCTGAATGTGCCGCAGAATAATGAAAAAAAAAGTACTCGCTGCCGCTGCCCGTCCCGCTCTCGCCGCCAGTGACTGCCATTCATTGTCTCTGGCAGCCGCCTTATAAATACGCTATTATGTATACTCTCGACGCAGCGCAGTGCGTTCGTCCTGGCCGCGGACCTGGCCAACAGGCTTCAGTCCCTGCATTGTCCCCGCTGATATTCGCTCCACAAAAAGAATTACGTTTTTACAACAATTTCATGCCAAAAGGACACTGCGGTGTGGCAACTTTTGACTCTAATGATTGCAATTATTATGACCCAAATAAGAGGAAGAAGGCCAGAAGAGCGCAAAAAAGACGAGCCGAACACAACCAACCAACATCATCATCATCAGCAGCAGCAGCAGCAACTGAATTACAATGTTTTATTCCTCCTGCCTCCTGGCTCCTCCTCGCTGCCTCCTGCCTCCTGCCTCCTTTTCGCTGCCTTGGCTGCCAGTTTTTTGCGTTGCCTTTTCTTGAGCTGCTGCTCCCTTTGTTTGCTTGCCACCGATGTCGGTTGGTTGTCCTTGTTTTTCCCGCTCGATTCCCAGCGGCGGCCCAGCCTGACACTGTTGGCCCGAGGGAGTTGGCCAAAACACAGCAAATGGCTCCGAGACTTGTTGGTTTCTTACTTTTGTTCTTGCCTTGCCGCCGATGCCACTCTGCCAAAACCAAATATTACGCATACGCAACGTTTTTGCTCGTGACATTTTCTGGTCAGGCTGGCGGGGAACGTGAATTCGTAATGGCTGCGAGTGCTCAAATAATGTGCGGCTCATTAATTTTAAAGCAGCGCTATTTAGTGTCTCTTGCCCCAGAGCCTTCTGCGGGTGCTACCATCGCTTAATTGTTCCCCATTCGTGCCTAAAAATACTTTTCACTCTTGTTTCAATCCTCCCCAGGGCAAGCCACAGCTGCTGAAGACCGTTCCCGAGGAGCTGCACCATCAACTCAACGGCGAGGATGTCCTGATCGCCCAGGATCGCAATCTCGGCGTGGGCACACGCTTCTGACGCTAAGCTCTCGACCGCCGGGAGGAGCAACTAATCTGAAGTCAGAGCGAGCCACACAGGAAATGCAAATCAAAAGAGCGTACTATGGAAGCCACAGATAAATCGGGGAATAATTGGTAAACAAATTGACTATAAGTTGTATGTGATGAGAGGGCAGAGCAGGAGGACGCCGGCTAAGTTGATTTTAAAGGAGCTGAGCTGCGCGGAAAGGGGCTACCTTGGTGGGCACTTTTTTAACAAATCAAAGGGCAGTATTATATGGATGGGGATAGACCTGTAAAAAGATAACAATAAACAGTGCTTGTAAGGGATTCGAGGCGAATGCGGGGCTCAGCATTTAAAATTCCACTAGGCCTAAGCAGACGTGTGTACATTATGGAATACAATTAACATGGATAGCTATAATTACCACTAACATTAAATCGGAGACACTGAATTGTTAATATATTTTTAAACAACAGCTTTAAGCGCCAAACGAGGAAGAGACGAGGGAGGAGGAGAAACTTTTAGCTAAGTAAACGAATTCATAATTGTTGTTGACCTTAGTTCGAGTGACCTAACTCACGCATTACCATTTAGCTTGTAACCTAGGCTTAACCACGGCATTTACCACATCTAAATCAAATTCATCTAGCTGTAAGCTCCAACTTAGCATAGTTCAAATTGTAATTAAAAGATCATAAAGAATTTAAAGAAACACTAACCCTAAGCTAACTGAATAATGAACGATTAATAAACGACTCTAATTAGCAGGCTGCGGCTTGCATTTTATACGTAACAAGGTACGAGAAATCCAAGGAGGTTGGCTGAGTGTAACCCGGAAGTCCCTGGACTCTAGCTTAAACTTAAGAAGGAAATGCATAAAATAAAAGTCTAAGGAACTGCATGTAATATATTTAACTGAATACTAGGCTAAAGTTAATAAATTAAATTTAATAAAATGTATGAAACAAGGATGAGGAAGTGTGTTGATTTATGTGGAGGTTAGCAGTCTTCAGTGAGTAACTGTGGGAAGTCATCTAATAAATTTAAATGTATGTTCGTTATGCAGCTTTTTATTGTTATGAAAACGTCTTTGGTTCTATGGGTCTTATCAACAATAAGTTTAAATTGAGTAAAGCCCTGGGAAGTATTAATAATAAGCTGGACAGCAAGATGAGGAATCCAAGTTAGTTTCCCTGCAGGGTCACTGATCTCGGCGCCACTAAATTAGGCCTTTTTGGGCGGTAGCCGGAGCAAACATTAGCGGGCCGAAATGTTACAGGCGGATGTACACAAACACAGGGGACGGGGGCCCGGAGTGGGTCCTGTGTGTGTTCGAGCCTGGCCGCCTTGTAGCAAACGGCAAATATTGACAGGCCGCGTGAGCAAACAATGACGGAGCGGAAGTCAAGCCGGGCCACGCAACCGCAGAGGAACAATAACAAAAACAGGCGACAATCTGCATTGAGGAGAGCATCAACTAACTGAAGCAGCAACATGGCCGATACAGCGCTCAAAAATTGTCAGGCCATGTAAATTTTGTATGCGAAAGCACTTAACACCGTTTTCGCTCAGGCAACGCAAACAGCGGGGAAATAGAGGCGGCCAAAGGAACTGAGTTAGATAGCAGGCGGCAGCATTTATGGAAGCCAGGACCAGGACAGAGCAGGACCTGCTGCATGGCGAGCAAATTATGCAAATTTTGACCGCAGCACTGTCACCGTTGCTGTCGCAGTCGATGACTTGTAAATTGTGGGGCTCCGGGAGCCAGGATCCGGGATTCGGGATCCTAGGATACCTGTTTAGATTTCAAGATATGCCATGCCATAAGCTGAGCAAACGCACACAAACAACGCGCTCACCTCTAGGCCCAGATCAAATATTTGAGGTGAGAGCCCTCAAGACTCGAAGCTGGAGTGGACCACATGTCAGGCCGCAAAGCCGCAGGACACAGGGACGGCGGGACCGGCAGCTGGCAGCCATTAACCCGCCAGATTGAAATCAATTAATCAAAATACACCGCATAAATTATAAATTAAACGCTGTTTATGCTCATTTCGTAGCTGTGGCTGCCGCCAAGTCACTTCCACTAGACTTCCCCTCCAGGGGCGGCCATCAATCAGATGGCGGCGGCGGCGGCCATAAAGCGGCGCAGGAGTCGGGTCGAAATATTGCCGATGACAGGAAAACGGCATTCAATTGTATTCTAAATCATAAATAAATATTAAAAATCAATTTGAATGCCATTTCCCCCCACCGAACGCTGCACAAAGCGGAGAAATATAGTGGCAGCACAAAATAAATAAACAAAATAAATATGAAAAGAAAATATGAAAGCAAATATGCACAGAGGGCGTTGACAGCGCGTGCTGCACTTTCAGGGGAATTTCGCATAAATGAAAAATAAGCAGGGGTAAGGAATGCAGTTTTATAAATAACTAAGAAATGTCTTCTAATATCCCTGCGTAGGACTTCGATTTATTCATATCCTACTTGACAGCATTTAGGGTTTCCTGTGGAATGTATCTCAAATCAGTCAGGTCAGACCAGACACTTTTTTCGGCCACTCTATGAGTTCATTTATAGTTCAACGAATTTTTAGTTGTTTCCATTCCTCGTTGTTTTTTTACCTAAATGAAAAG
Source organism: Drosophila baimaii (assembly GCA_018874675.1). Taxonomy (NCBI): domain Eukaryota; kingdom Metazoa; phylum Arthropoda; class Insecta; order Diptera; family Drosophilidae; genus Drosophila; species Drosophila baimaii. Next base: position 6,329 of record JAEIIU010044510.1, read on the forward strand.
TTTGGACACAAAGAGTTTTTATTGCTTGTTCCCAGGCTCTGCGATGATGAATGATGGCCGAATCGTTTCGTCACAAAAGAATTCGTGTATTTATGCGACATTTGCTTTTAATTGATTGTTCGAAATGACAAACGACTTTCGGTGGCCAACTCGCTTGATTTATGCCCCGGACGAGCTAATAAAACTTTACTGCGGAGTTGTGCGAAAATTAAACGAAAATGGCCAGCAATTAAGCGAGTTCTTTTTCGGTGCAACACTTAAGCCGCCATTAATGCGACGCTGCACTGTGTGTGCTGCCCGTTGTCTGTCAGCCGCTTTTGCACTGCAGTGGCCTGATTTATAAGCCAACACTTACAGCGCAGCAGACAAGGCTACAAGGATACAGATCCGGATGAGGACGAGAATGCGAATGCGAACGCGGACGCGAAAGTGGACGTGGATGTGGACGGCCCCGACCACAGCAACATTTTCTTACCACTGATTTATTTACATTTAAGCAATTTCGTCGCCATCGTTGTGAAGTTTCCAGACGGAAATTCGCAGCATTGCATCCGGAAATTGGCAACAAAAAGAGGGGGGTGCAGGGACCCACCCTGCCCCTTGGTGAGGCACCGTGCCAGGAGAGGCACGGGGCTCCACTTACCATTCGCGAGGGCCACAGAAGATTAATGCCGGCGCTTTTATTGTTTGGTCAGTCGCGTGACCATTTGTGCAATTTATATCGTAAATAAAAGTGACGAAGAAAATAAAGAAAATTTGCGCCGAGGCTGGCGGGAAAGATGTGAATAAACCGCATGAAAAGTGAACTCATCTTGACCTTTGGAGAGCCGAAGATTGAGATAAAAAAGGCAGGGACAAATTAGTAAGAATCATGATTTTCTAAAGGATTTTACTTATTATTGAATGACATAATATATTAATATAATAAATACTTACCTTATCAATCTTAAAAATAGGTATTTCAGTAGTTACAAAAGCGATAATATATTATTTATAATATTAATTTAGAGAATTTCCCTGTATCTACTTTCAAAATGAATTTTACCAAAGACTATCATGGACTATTTTGATGTCTTTGCTTAGTTTAAACATCAGTCTAGTTATCATCATCAAGTTAAATGTAAATGTAAAAAACTTTAACACAATTTTCCCCTTAAAAACCAGCGATTGATGGCCAGGCCTGCAGTCCTATTGATTTGCTGGCCAAACCCCAATCGTATACAAATTTACCAACAATCCGCAATTCACCACTGGCAGCCACTAAGCCCTGGCCTATAATGTGTAACAAATCTAGGCAAATTCTGGGCAAACACAAGGCGACACCTTTGCCACAAATACCCAGCTGGAGGAGTGGGTCGGAGGACAACGCATTTGAAGGTTAAATAAATTGCTGGATCCAAACATATGCCCCAGGGCCATAAATATTTGGGATACGGAAGCGGGCAAACAGAAAAGGGTTTAGCTAGCGGATAGGGCCAAGGGCGGAGGGGTAAAGCGTAACAAATGCGTGTATCCATTTACATAGAAAGTACCTGGCGTCGCACATTTCCTGCCTGCCTGCCAGCCTGCTAGCCTGCCTGCCTTTCACCGGATTCAGCCGGATTCCCGCCTCCGGTTAATATGGCGGCGTCAAAACAACATTAAACACGAGGCCTGGTAACCGGGAACCAGTCACCGGAAGTGTGTGTATAAAATAACCCACGCCCGCGCGCACACACACACACACACATGCGGCCCCGCAGACACGCACTCTCGAACACGGTGCGTATACGCAATAAACATAAAAATTTTGAACAGCGACAAGCCGAGGGGCGGAAGCGGCCGCCCGTCGCTCTGATTTCCCTTTTGGACGTTCACCTTTTCCTTCTTTATGCTCAGGGCCGCCCCCCAGAGGTTGCAAATTATTTTTTTAGTACTTTATTCAATGCGCATTAGGCGGCGCTCCCCGTCTGTTTTTTGTGCCCTGCAAATTTCGGCCATAAAATGAGTGAAAGGTGCGTGAGCTCGGGTTGGATTTGCAGACTGTCGGGTGAGTGCAGGAGAAAAAACTACCAACTAATGCGGGCAGACACTTAATTTATGTTGAATTTTTTACAGGCCCGCGTGCCTGCAATGATTATGGAATGGAGTTTGCCGGCGATTTGTCAGGCGGCGACGACGGCGACGGCGGCACACGTGCGGAAAAGTTTAGGCTAATGAAATGCCACAGCTGGCGGGCATAACTCTTTGAGTGGAGTTGCAAGTGGCGGGCATATAAACCATTTTATTTATAATAATAAATGCGATTCTAACCCTGCATTCCGGCCGTAATGAGTTGTGCCAAATAGATTGGCAATCAGTATGCATTAGTGTTTGTTTAAGTTTTTGAAATACTTTGTCAACTAATTAAAATATTGAATGCCAGGCCTAAGCCCTAATTGAGCACTCCATCCTCCGCTGTCCACTGACAGGTGGACCGCAGGACATGGTATTTATCTGTGGGATGTGGCCAATTGACAGAGTTCGGGCAATGGATTTTGTTTTTTTCATTTCTCATTTTCATTATGCTGATTGAATGTTTTGCGCGGCAGCCACTCACTCACGCGACTATCAAAGCCTAACTGGAAATGCAAATTACATTTTTTGCCCGCCTGCCCGGGCAACTAATAAACATAACATTTATGAATTTTATCGAATTTGCCGTTTGTGCACGCCTGTAATTCGGTTTATTAAAAAGGGCTTCATGGATAATTAATAAATTGCGCATCATTTGCAAAATGCGAGTGACAGGATCATGCTCGGCGGGATAGTAGGGACTTTTTGCTGTTTATTGCCGACCAGATGCCAGACCGCTGCGGTCGAGTTGGTAAATCGAAATGATTTCATTGACATTTATATGATTGCATTTAAATTTTAGTTTTAATTTATATTTAATTATGTTGCGGGCCCCTTTAAGGGATAATTAAACTGGCAAAAAGCGTGGCAAATTTATGCAAAACTTGCGCGGAGAAAGCTCGCAATTTCGGCCGGCTGTGTTGCCTTAGTGTCGTCGAGTCTATAATTACTCGGTGCGAAAATGTTTTTGCAATTATGAGACAAAAAAAACTGCACTCCCTCCCCCCGCCCCGGGCAGGATGAAAGTGAATTTCGTTTCTGGGAAAATTACACGGCGTGCCAAATTATATGACCCAAAAGTTTCCGTCGCTGGGCGGAGAGACCTCTAATTGGTTTTTGATTTCGTCTTTGGGCGAATGTCTAAAAATCTTGCGACACTTGCAGCGCCGTAAACTAAATTGCTTCAGGAGTCTTGCACATGCCTACAGTTTGGCCAAAGTTTCCGGCAAATAACAAAATTAACCCCAAAGTGCCTGCCAGCCTGGCAGCCAGTCGAGTGTTAACTCCACTCCGCTCCGGAGGAGTATGTGTGTGTGTGCTTTGTAAAGTTGACTACGCTAATATGTCACTTTGTCGTGGGCAAAGTTAACTTTGCTCTCACCTAACGCCCCGTCTCCGTCCCCACTCCCATCTCTATCTATCTCTGGCTCCATCTCTGTCTCCGCCTCTAACCCGCTCCTTCTGCACTTTGGTCCTGCACTCAACTCGGTTTTTAGCTCGCTGCATGCATGCATAAGTGTGTGTGAAACCAGAAACCAAGGCGGCCAAGGAGGGTCGGAGCAGTCGGAGCAGTCGGAGCAGTCGGTCTCCCTATCCCGCCTCGCACTCACATGATTCGGCATTAAATTTGCAGTAACACAAATTGTCGCTTACCAAAAAGTCTGCATCCACAGGTAAAAAGTGGCACCGCTAAAAGCTTCAGCTCAAAGACAACAAATAAATTCAATTGAATACAGACGAGACGCGACGCCACGAGCAGAAATGAAATTGCCAGAAATGGCGTGGCTCAGCCAAAGGATATATTCCCGGATGCCTCATTCGGGCTCTTTAATGCCCAGAGATTGTGGAAAATATAAGCGTTGGTGGGAAGGGAAATGCTTTCACCTACAGTGTTTAAGCGAAGCCGAATTCATACATTGAATACATTCCATTCAACACAGGCAATTTTCCACAAATATTCTCTAATTAAATCGTCATAGTTCTCATATGAAAATATATTTATTTAAATATTTAATTTCTACATTTTAAGGGCCAGGAAGTAATCGGGAAAGTTTAACATACTTTATTAAAATATTATATGGAATTACAAAAATAACATTGAGCTTCCATTGAGCAGCAATATTTAATTTCCTAATAATTAGTCAAAGATACTAGATACTCTGGCTTTAGAAAGAATAAAACTGGATTTTCACATTGATTCACATTCAACATCGAACCGTAATTACTTCCCTGTTCAATTTAATGAGCAGGAAATACGATCTGAAAACATGGATGTATGCATACATCAGAGATGAGGTATGTCCTTCAGTTTATACGTTATCTCTGTGACTGCCTAAAAAAAGAGTGATTCTCTTCCTGAATACGTTATTTTTGGAATTATTATTATTATTATTAAATCATTAAGTTTCCCGCTCTTGAGCCAAGAATATCATAACCCAGCTGGAAATTTGATCAATGAATCTCACAAGTGTATTTTCATTTTCCTTTCAATTAAATTCAATGGTGAAAAAATCCGGTATAAAATCACACTTGCACACACGCACACTCGCACACACACACACACACACACCAGATATCCAGCCAGTTCCCTCCGGTATGGAATAGTTTTTGGCCAATCAACTGCAGCTAAAGGCCCAGGAGCCTGGCAAAATCACTTTCAAGCCTTTAAAATGCAAGCAGCGGTTTGTTTATTTATTTTACATGCTTTTTCACACTCACCCACATACACACAAACACACACAGACACACACACACACTTCTGGCACCTTTTTGATTATAATTTACGGCTAAATGTTGTTGTTGCAGAGGGAAAATTCGTAAACTTTTCCAGAGAAAGCCAGGGAGAGAAAGGGGAAATGGAAGTGGATGTGGAATAACTTCTTCATATTGCAAACACATTTACTCGGCAGTTCTTGCAACTGCCAAAAGGTGTGCGAGTGTGTGTGTGTGTATCCGTATCTGTGTGTGTGTGGTAAAAGTAACTTTTAAAAGGCAAGCAAAAAGTTGGCTTTCGGCTTGCTTTTATTTTTCGGCAGCCAGACCGCACTTTGGCCCTCCCCAACCGCCCCCACCAACGAATTTTTGCTACATTTTATTAGAATTTAAAATACACGCACACGCCATAAATTTTATGAGTTGATGCGACAAGCGAAAGTTGCAGCAAAGTTGCCGCTACTGCCTCTGTTGCTGGTGCTGCTGCTGCTGCCTTAAATGCGCCTGATGCCGCTCTGTGCATAATTTATGCTCATTAAGCGCAAATGCAATGCTGACCCACATAGGCAATTGACTGCACTTACAGTAGCCTGCATTCCCCAGAAGGAAAGAAAGGCAGGATCAGAAGGAGGCCCAGGAGCTGGGCGGGCAGGGAAAGGGGAGCCGGAGGAGGAGGAGGAGGAGCTGCCTGGCTGGGCAAACGGATTCACGCTGGAATAAATGCCTTTTACTGTTTCGGTATGCAAACTTTTTCGCACTCAAATTGCAGCAGCAGCAGCAGCAACTGCAACTTTCACACATTTTCGTTTGCTGCACTGAGAAAAATATCACAATCAAAGGGGAAAATATACTATACAAAATCTTAAGACAAGAATTTATGATTTATATTATATATAAAGGACATAGGAACGACCTGGCATATCGTAAGAATTTATTGAAAATTAATTTAGAACAGCTGAATATATATTATTAAAAAATCTGTTATTTTCTTATGAAACAGATATATTAGCATTAATATATTTTATAGTTTGGGCAAGTGTACACGCTGATTAATTTATTATATAAAATAAATTTATAAATAAAACCTACAATATAAAAATGTGTTAAAAATAGAAGTACAAGCTCTAGGTATATCTTTTCTCCTCTTTTTAAAGAGAAATATTAAACCATAAATAGATTCTTTTTAAATGTGCGATATTGACCCAACAAGCTCCCCATTTTCTCTCTGTGCATCCCTCGTCTTCTGGCTTTTGGCTGGTTGCACATTTGAATGCCTCAAATTGTTTGCTGTTTTGTTGCCGGGCTGGCATTGTTTGAGAGCCGAAGGACGAAAAAGAAAGCTGCAATTTTTTTGCGGCTCCCCTCGTTCTCCCCTATTCCCCACTCCCTTTCTTGGCTTCTTCTATTTTTGTTATATTTTTGTCACAGGCACAAGCGGAAGAGGAGCTGCGACCCGACTCGAATGAATTGCAATGAAATTTTGAGGCTTGCTCTCTCGCCGCCGCCGCCGCCATGGCAACGAATTGAATTTGCTGGGCGCAGGGGGGTTGGAATTGCTGAAAGGGTTTGCTGGAAGGGGTGGCAGGGGTAGGGGGCGGTGCTGCCGGTTGTTTTGGCTGCCTACCAGCCTGCCAGGCAGTCGTCAGTCAGAACGGGAACTTTTGTTGCGGCCTGGCGCCAAGCCAAAACGGAAGTTTGGTGTTAGAAATCGAGCTGCAGACGACTCCGAAAATTCCCTGTCCCTATGCCCGTCCCTGTCCCTGTCCCTGCCCCTGGCCCTTTCCCATCCGCCCGCATCTGTTTCGGAATGACTGCCATATGCATGGCATGGCGGCAGATGTAATGAATTTTCTGGGCAATTCCTTGCTAATTTCCCAAGTAACAGCGGAAAACAGCAGCCAGCAAGAAGGAGCCGCCTCTGCCCGCTTTCGGTTAAGTTATTAACATGGCTTTATTAACACTCAATTTGTGGTCATTGGTAAGTTGTGTTGGCGCAGGCGTTGGCTTTGGCGAGGGGGTGCAGTTGCAGCCATTTCATTTTATTTGCACACACAGCGCAAAGCCATTTAAAGCACGCAAAGAGGAGCAAAGAAAAACCGACGGGCCAAATAGACCAAAATGTTAAATATTATAGACACGTTGGTATTTGTTTAAATAACTCCACGGACCCCTCTGGTTCCCCTTCAACCCCCTCGCTCCGCCAATCCCCGAAACGCCGCAGAAAATTGGCCACCAAACACCGCTGGAAATTCAGACCTCAGACAGGCTGCGGACGGACAGGACACTCTGGCCCCACTGCCAGTGGGGGCTCCGCGCTTAATATGTATCTCATCTCCCCCGTCCCGCGCTGCCGGCCGGAATGCATTTGTTGCTGTTTTTGCCCGTGGTTTGGAGGTGCCACTGCTTCTGTTGGCGGTTTGCTCCTGCCGGTTTTCCATGCGGGCTTTTTGCAGTTTTTAACGACAGTCAGTTTGCGGCTGACATCGTCGACGGTTAATCTCGCATGGAAAATGCGGCCGTCGAGGTAACATCTGTTATGTGCGTCTGATGGGACAAATGCGGAGCCGTGAATGGTGCGCACTATTGGCGCAGACAATTTAATTTCATCCGATTAAGGGAGTAAGTTGAAGTAATCTTGAAGTTGTTGTTAGACTGGCAATGGCAGTGCGATTGGAGATGGCTGAAAAGAATGGATATATCGATTGTGTATCGCGAAGGTCGATATTTTAACGCCGAGATATGTCGAATATATCGAAAAGTGCTAAATAAGAGCCTTAGCTTAGATTAAACTTTCATTGTTGGAAGATAATGCAAAGAAAATGTCGATTTTGAAGAAGTTTTAAATGTAGTCGGTTAAAAATATGCAAATTACTTAAATAATATTATCGGATATTTGATCGATACTATAGATAATATAAATATTTTTCTTTTAAATGTAATTCTCAATTTATTTTTTACATTATCAATTTTCTATATAAAATAAGACAAATAAATTAAATGCAATATTTTATATTTCTTTAAAATAATCGATAACATCGATACTTTAGCGTTTAATTATTCTGATTCTTTAAACTTCGATATTTACAACTTTACAATAAATTCGATATACCACCCAGTGCAATATTTTTGGTAAGATATCACCCTAACATGGATTCAATGATGGTTAGCAATATTTACAAAAAAAATACACAACTCATATATACCACTAAAATATTGCATATTTTTATTATATTCAGAGGAAACTAATCCTTAAATACAAGTCACCAGAGTAAGTTATAATACTAATTTCATTATTAATGAATCTTCCTCTTTAATACCAACTAAAACACTTTCGAACAATACCACTTCGAATTCAAAATAATTATCTGGAAATCATTACATTACTCTCCCTTCCTCGCCTTCCTCGTCCCCCAATGCGCAAGTTTTCTGCTTTGAATTTCCCATCTTTTGAGCTTTTTCAATTCAATTTTCACGTTAATTACACAGAGTTGGAGGCAGTCGAGTTGTGCTGCTGCCGAGAAAAATAACACAAAAATGTTACTTCAAGTTGGCACTTAAGTCAGCCAACAACAATCAGCCAAGCGCACCTGTCCCACCTTGTGGCCCCGTCCACCGCATGCCCGCGCCCGGATCCTCACTTAACCCCACCCGGCATCATTGCTTTGTCCATTCATTTCGGAATTTTGAGTGCCTAAAAGGCATCAAAGCAGCGCTGGAAACTACGGAAAACTAATTGCAACTACACAAACAGAAGAATACACAACAAACCAGCAACAATTATATACAAAATTGAGGCTAAAAAACTTTATTAATTGCAAAAATTCCCCCGAGTTGTGTAAAATAGTTGAAATTGAGACAGCGGGGGGTATGGGGGCGAGGCGGCCAAAGGGGTGAATGGGGCAGGATGGGGGCGGGGTAGGGGGCTGGTATGGGGGTGGCAAAAGTTGACAACTTCATTTACAACGTTCGGGTCGCCTTTTGCATCTCCCCCTTCCGTCAGCACGCCTTCCAAGATCGTTCCGGCATTGTTGCTCGCACCTACTTAACTTTTAATTAAAGCAAACAAAAGCCAAGGCGGTGACAAACCGGGGCAGATTCGGGTGGTTCCGATGCAGAGTGGAGTTGGGAGTTCGAGCAGGAGCAGGAGCAGGAGCTGGAGCAGGAGCAGGAGCTGGGAGTTGGAGCAGGAGCAGGGACTGGAGCTGGAGCTGGAGAAATATCAGATGACGGCAAGTGACAAAAACCGTAAAACGAAACGTGCAAATAAAATGTTGACTGTTGTTATAAAAGCTGTCTAAATTAAATGAGGCCACCAGAAAAAAAAAACTGAATAAAAACAAAAGCGCCATCAAAACCAGAGAACGATAGTGTCCTGGGCTGGGTCATTGTCTCCCTTAAGCTTTCGCCTTTGATGTTGGCTCTCATCTCCAAGCTTCCCCTCCTCGACTTTTGCCGAGCAATTTGCATATCATGATATCAGCTTAAACTTTCACTTTGTCAGCTTCTTCGATTTTTTTTTTTATTCTGGAAAATTTAAATGACACCTTGGCTCCCACACCAGGCAGTCTGGCCCATGGCTATTGGCCCTAAAATAAACATTAGCTTCAACGGCTTAACGGAGACAGACAGACAGCGAGAAAAAGAGATACAATTAAGGCAAATAATAATAATAACAATGCGTGAGAGTAAACATTGATTTAATAAATATTTAATGCATTGTAATTATAAAAACAAAAACATTAAATGCCGCTTATTGATCCTTTGTTTTGCATTTTGTGGAGGAGCCAAGCAATTAAGCTGGCCAAATAAATTCATTTATTAATTGATTAACCGAAAAAACGCAACAAAACCCGAACAGAAAGCCCCTTCAAATGGAAGCCATCAATTGCTGCAAATTACGAATTATTAAATATATAATAATGCATCCAATTAAGAACTAATAAGTGATATTAATATGGCCTGGAGTGCGTATGAGTTATGCGGCGGTCGCAAAAAAGTAAAACAAAGGCGGATAAATAATTTCGAATAGATTAATAATTAAATTCAAATGATAAATAGCAGCCACGGGCAAAGGCAATTATGCGTTTCTATTTGCGTAAATACAAAATAACATTTACATATATGTAGGTATGAATATTTCAACAATCAAATTAAAGACGATGGGCAGGTCATAAGCACATTATTGCCCTATCGGCTTATGGCCACTAGAGCTACTGCAAAATGTAAGCATTTATTAAAAAATGGGTTAAAGTTGTGGTATTTGAACAATCAATTCAAATGTAAGGTCCAACCCTTGAGCCAGACAGCACCCAAGATCATTCTACTTATGAATGTTTATCAAAATACCTAATTACCCATACGCCACGTTGTCTGCGCCACCAGACATCACGCAAGATGTCCTCCCAAAATTCGAGGCAAATAATGAAAATGAAAATGGCCTCGTGTATCGCGTATCTGCGTGTATCGGTGTGCGTTACGTGTTACGTGTTGTGCTCTCGTGAACCCAAAATTTGTTGTTTGCTGCGATATAAAAAGATACGGAGAGCCCTGGCGAGGATTGGAGCGTGGGAGCGGGAGAGCTGGAGAGGGAGCGGGAAGCAGGAGGACTGAGAGTCACGGCCGCAGTGCATGGAAATTAAATGGCGTGCCATTTCCGTGTCGTGACTGTCATTTCCGCTTCCTGTATTTATACAAATCACAAAGTAAGCCAGAAATACATGCCGAGCACGAAGCGGCCGCTGTGTGTGTGTTCCCCGCTTTTATGGCAGTCAAAAAGTTGGAAAAACACAGGCGAACGTACAACTTTAAATGTCTTTATGTGGCCCACAACAATGGGGGCGCGAGCATAAAACTTAAAACGAGATGAAATCAAATCAAATCATCAGCAAACGTGGCCCAAATTTTAAGGTTGGCCCAAAGGATACGCATGCAGCAGGACATTAACGAAATGTCAACATGTTTGACTAAGTGAAAATTCGGGGCAACAGTGAGGTTCGAGCCGGGAGAGCACAACGCGAACGTGTCAGACAAAGCCATCGCGCATATAAAAAGCACACCGCTTAATTAAATTGTTTGCGGGTATTAAAATGACAAAAAAAAAAAATTAAATAAAAGGGGAAAGGCTAAAGAATGAAATGAAAACTTGAGCTGGCAGGGCATGCGGGTCAGAGAAGTGTCGCGGAAAGGGCGCGGAAAATCGCGGGGCAGCAGACAGAAGAAGAGAGCATGAAAGATAGGGAAATGGCAACTGAAGAGCAGAGGAAAAGGTCAAAGGCTCTATAGGAATCTCCATTGTGATGGCGTGGGATTAGCTTGTGACTTTCGAGTGAATCGTAAGCGTGTCAAAGCGTGGCGAAAGGATTAGGCAAAGGGATTATGACATCTCAAGTGAGGGCTTCAGAGGGGGAATACTGAGGAAGTAAATTAGCCAGAGCAGTCCCTCAACACACCACACACACACTCACACACATGGTGTGCATTCATTTTCACACCTGATTGAAGCTAATTAATGACTATTTGCTTCAGCAATAATTGCATGTTTTAAAAGTATTTCTTAGATTTAAGATACGTAAAAGCAATACAAAATATTTATTAAAAAATGCTTTACTTATAAATAAATATATTAAAGTCAAGCAACTCTTGTCTTACCAGCTTAATAATCCACAATCCACCTTTGGCTTGGGCTTAAAGTCTTAACACGGTAATTTAAGGCCACCACAGGTGTGTGTGTGTGTGTATGTGCAATATTCAGCAATTAATTGCATTGACAGCATTATGAAACCTTTGCTCTCAATGCAAACTGACAGCTTCAATAAATGCCCACAGCACCGGGTGGCCATAGGCCCAGAATCACAAACGGGAAGGTCCTGTCGCTGATGTTATCCTGACTCTGTGTATTCTTGGTCACATGTTGCTGTCCCCGCCGCTGTGCACGGCAATTGCAATTAAGTTAGCGCGAAGGCCACTACTGCGTTCTGGCCAAGCAATTATGTCGGTTTCTGGATATTTATTTTGGCTACAGGCCCTGGTGATAAAGCGAACGCGAAAATATATATTTTTGACTTCATACTCAGAGCATTAAATTTTAAATATTGTAAGCTGATTTTGTTTTGACACGTATAATTACCATTTAAACAGTTTAAGCGCAAGGCTCTTTTAGATTTCAGTCTTATGTTTATCTTTTTACAATTTGTTGTATTTATATTTATATATTTATATATATTATATTTTATATTCCTTAGAAATAGGAGCCTGTTCTCCCTTATATTCACATACTAGTATATTTTACTCCCAGTTATCTTGATCACGAAAAAACACTCTCTCTGCGAAGTTTGAATCACAAATAATGTTTGTAGTTTTCTTATTGACTCACAGCCGGATTACCCTTGGCTCCCCTACGATTATAGTTGGTCCTTCGAGCCGGATAACAGAGGTTCAGCAGGCGTAAGCAGATATGATCTCACGATGTTATTAATTTTTAAGAACAAATCTTCATATCAGTTATTATTAAACAGGTTGTAACTTCCTATAGAACTTGCCAACGCTGACATAAAAAACATTAAAAACGGAAAGCCAATAGATTAAATCAATGCATTTAAATTCGAAATCTGTGTACACTTATCGTGATTGTTTATTAAGTACCATCGAATGCGTCATAATGAAATTCCACGTCTTTTTCCCCCGTTGTGTAAAGAATATGTACGTGTAGTTGTATGGCCCACGAATGGAATTTCCGGATGGCATTGTCTTGGCTGTCATTGTTGCAGCTATGTCTTTGATTGAATTAAATGGCTTCGCCTTGCGGTTGGTCCCGGTCCTGCGGCTGTTGTTGGCTGTTAGTCATGTCCTGTCGGCAGCGGCAGCGGCATGTCCTGCTGCTGCAATGCCACCCACCGGCACCCCACTGCGTATGAGGAATTGCGGCCAGAACTTATTGGCCCAGATAGGGACACTGGACAAGCGGTGTTCGCCGAAGCGTGGGCGTGGCAGGGCTTAACCGCAGAAATTGGAGAAAAAAAAAAGAAGCAAGGAAGCCAACCAAAAAAAAAGCATTTAAAAATTAAACGAGGAAGCAGTCTCGGGCCGCATAAAAATTGTTAAATGCCAAAAGCATCAGTGGAAATCCCAACGAACCCCACAACTCGCACCTATCGAATGCGGCAGCAATTTGGCGCAGATATTGTTTAATTTATTGCATTTTACAGCACTCGCTCCTTTTGCTCTCTTGCTCTTGCTTTTTGCGCACATCGTTGTTTTGTCCGGGAGCTGGCATCAATGGCAAACAATAAAGCAAGGAAGTGGAGTTGGTTCCGACCCAGGGCGAGGTCAAAGGGCTGCTCGCTGCTCGCTGCTCGATGCTCGCTTCGTGGCTGGCAGTTTAAGCCTTTTGACAAAAGCATTTTCCGCCCAGTTGGGGGCTGTGTCCTGGGTGTCCTGCGTGTCCCGGCTGATGCAGCTGAGCTGAGCTGGTCGGGCTGTTTGAATTTTTATGAAACTGACAATACGACATCGATCATTGGGGCTTCACAGCACGCAGCAGCAGCAGCAGCAGCAGCGACGGCGACGGCGGCAGACGGACGGAACTGCAGGATGCAAGGCGCAGACGGCAGGACACTGTCAGCATTTACCGCAGCCGCCCCACAGAAGGACATTCGTTATTGTTTTTTATTTCGGCTTTTTTTCGCCGGTCTGTGGTGCCGGCTCTTTTTTGCCGCCTAGCCTGCCAATGCAGTTATATGACCATAGTAATTATTCGCACTCGCCTCGCCTCGCCGCAGTGTCGTTTTGTTCGATTTGTTGTGCTTTTCTGGCCGGCCTTTGTCATGATTTTTTTTTGGTGCGACCGAAACTGCATTTAATGTTGATTTCAGCGGGTTTATTTTGTAATTTTTGTTGGGTAAACTAGCCAAAAATGCGGGTTAAATATAGGGGGTGGGGGGATACCCATTATTCTGGCTTCCCCCGCCCCAGGGGGAGTGCTCTCTTAGCCAGTAGCTGACAGGATTTATGGCTCTCTTAGCGCGGCCACTCTGTCATAATCCACGCACACAAGCGCGGCCGAATGCTCGATGGAGCGGCTCATTAAGTTGATTGAACGCACCAATGTGTGCCGTACTTATATGCTAATTTCAAGCTGACGCCCGAGCGGCGAAAACAACAAGCCGTGGCAGCTGGGCAAAAAGTGCCGGCGAGGTCGAAGGGCGGCGGCAATCAAACAAATTCCAACGGAAGAACTCACTCTCTCTTATACACACACTCTCGCTCGCACACGCATGCATATTCAATTGGACAAGTGCGTGTAATTGACCCAAATTGTGATGAAATTGCGCCAAAGGAGCACTTTGAGTGAGTGCGCTTGGCCCACAAGTGGGTCGGAGGGTCGGAGGGCGAGGCGAAAGGCGAAGGCGAAGAAGGTGGCCGCCCTCAAAGAGAAATCAAACCCCAGATTGGGGCAAGGAGGCGGCCAGAATGCAGAAAAGAAAAAAACAAAAATGAGACCTCTTATTTGCCATATGAGTGTTTTTGCTAACTCGAGGTCTTTTATAAGTGGGCCTGATTTCTATCCACAGAAAGAGACTCGAGATTCAAGACTCGACTATATTGTGACAGTTCACATAGATCCTTTGTCAGTCTTTTTCCCTCTTACCAAAGAGATCTTCAATGGACTTTGTCTACCTCGAAATGTCATTGTCTTTAAATTACAAAAATATGGCAAATATTTTATAAATCGTTTTTCTTAGCTGTATTTTTTCGGAATCAAGAAAACATCTCGGACTGGCTCTTTTCTATTCCCTCTTGATGGCAAAGCATGAGCAGACATCGGTCTCTTAGGGTTGCTTGCTTTGCGGAAAGATTTTTTGCTCGTGGATGCATGAATGTGCCATATCGCTCTCTTCCCCTCTCCTGTACAAAAGGTCTATGGCAGCAGCAACAACAACACTGAGTAGCAACGAAGAGAAAGCTCACCTAAGAACTTTGAGAGAGCTTAGCATAATGTCTCTCCGAATGCAGTTTAGCGTAATAACAACTGAAGCAAAACAACCGGCAAAACTGCAAGGAGGAGAATTTCGATTAAGTTTCTTGTCCTTCTCTTTGAAAATGAAACTTGAAACTTTAGAGCCCATTATACGTGGACCGACCTCATTAGGGGAGAAATCGGATGATCATAAGGCTTGAGCCCATTATTCTTTAAATACCATATACATTTTATAATTATTTTAATTCATTCTCAAGGTTTATACAATAAACTCTTAGTTTATATGTAACATTAGCTAAGAAAAAAAGAAAACAATAATGTCCAGAGCATCCGAGCTTTTATGGTTGTTGCTTTCCCGATCACATTTTGAGCACTTGCTTGACCAATAATGACATTTGCTAATCTCTAACTGCCAGTCGGCGACAAAGGACACTTGTGGGGGGGAAGTGGACTTTAATAATATTGCAAAAGTTGAATGCAAGCAAGTTTAAGTAATACAAAAGCAAGAGCAGAAGCAACTGTTCGGGACAACTATAGCCAAGGGGTCGCCTGGAAAATACCCTAACCCGCGATTGATTCAACATCTCCGCGTCTTTGGTCTCAGAGAAGCCTCCTGACCGGACTGCTGGGGAACTCCTTGGGCAGGGCATTCGCAACTTTTGCAAGTTATCAACAATTACGCAATAACAGAAAGTAAACCAAAAGTTGCAGCAACAAGAGGACGAAGCTGAGGCAGAAATAAAAATAAATAAATGCTGGCAAAGCGAGCGAGAGAAACTAAGACAAAAGGAGCGTTTTGCAGAAGGAGCGGGAGCGGGCAGCGAGTGGTGCCTGAAACTGCAATAAAAAGCAGCTGCAAGTCAGCGACAGAAAATTTTGATGCTCACTGTCCGGGCTCATTTGCACTCAACTGCAGCTGGAAAATGGGTGGAAATGGGGCTGGGGGCTGGGAGGGAGTCTTAGAGGGGCTGGAGTTTGGGGACAGCTTAAGCACTGTGACAACTTTTTAAGCAACTTAAGAGCGGAGTTTCCCCCGCATTTTTGGCCGCCGCTTGGAAAAGGAGTAAGAACCTGCAGCGCCAGGTGCGAGTCCCGCCAGCTCGCAGCTCCCAGTTCCTTTTGTTTGAGTTGCTTGGCGCGGAGCATCCAAATGAAGGTATCAAATTAAAATGCGCTCCGGCAGATGAGCAGGCCCAAAATAAAAATAAAAAAAAATACACTCCAAACTCCAGACAACGCGTTCGTTCGTGCCTAGGCTGAGCCGATGGGTTTGCCTGTATTGGTGACTGTTGCGCCTCAGTAAGCAGCGCAAACTTCTTTCAGCTAAGCTCCTCCTTTGCCCAAGGATAACTCAAATGCCAATGCACGGAGACCTCTTCTTCTGCACAGACAAAAAATATGTCTCCTTTGGTCTTTATTTTTAAGCGTTTAACTTGAAACCCAAAAAAGAGGAGAAGATCCAGAGCCTTCTCCCGAATCATGTTCCCTTTTTGTTTTGTAAGAATGTTGTAAAATATCCAGCAAGGTTTATAATGTACGCACGCTATATCAAAAAAAAAACTAATAAGAAAAGCTAACTTCGGGCGGAGCCGAATTTTATATACCCTTGCAGATAATTTGTTACTTATTGTAACAGATTTTGATCAAATATAACATGTATAATGTAAAATGTATGCAAAATGTAAAATTTATATGTCAAATATGAATATAGACCGACCTTTCCTATGGCAGCTATATGATATAGTGGTCCGATTTTGATGAAATTTATAGGAGGTGGCTATAATTATAT